>ML341729.1:29243-79476 GCA_005239505.1 Nicotiana paniculata | reverse complement strand
TGCAGTGACTAGCTGCTTCTTTAGCTTCTCAAACGCTACCCTGCAATCATCAAAAAACACAAATGGGTTATCTTTTTCTAGTAACTTACAGAGAGGGTTGGCAATTTTGTAGAAATCCTTGATCGGCGGTAGAATCCGGTATGTCCCAGGAAGATACGAATAGCTTTGACTGACATGGGTGGAAGGAGTTTTTCAATCACTTCTACCTTAGCTTTATCCACTTGAATACCTTTACTCGAGACCAAATGTCCCAAGACGATTCCCTCCTGTACCATGAAGTGGCACTTCTCCCAATTTAGCACTAGGTTCGTTTCGATACACCTTTTTAGGACACGGTTCAAATTTGCTAGGCATTCATCAAACAAATTTCCCACCACTGAGAAATTGTCCATGAATACCTCCATAATATCCTCCACCATGTCTGTGAAAATGGCCATCATGCACCGTTGGAATGTTACAGGTGCATTGCAGAGGCCAAATGTCATTCTTCTGAAAGAAAATATCCCATATGGGCATGTGAAGGAGGTCTTTGTCCTATCCTCTAGGGCAATAGAAATCTGGTTGTACCCCGAATACCCGTCAAGGAAGCAGAAGTGAGACTTCCCTACTAACCGGTCGAGCATCTGATCAATGAAGGGAAGTGGGAAATGGTCTTTGTGGGTGGCAAGGTTCAGCTTTCTGTAATCCATGCATATTCTCCAACCCATAACAGTTCTAGTGGATATCAACTCGTTTTTATCATTTCTTACGACTTTCATACCACCCTGCTTTGGTACACACTGTACTGGGCTAACCCAGCTGCTGTCGGAGATAGGGAAAATGATTCCCGCATCTAACCACTTTATCACTTCTTTCTTTACCACTTCCTTCATATTTGGGTTCAACCGTCTTTGGTGTTCCCTAGAAGGTCTGTGTCCCTCTTCCAAGAGAATTTTATACATGCAATAAGCTAGGCTGATCCCTTTGATGTTTGCCATCGTCCAGCCAATGGCAGTCTTGCATTCAGAAAGTACCTGTAACAACTGTTGTTCCTGCACATCTAGCAACCCAGATGATATAATAACCGGTAATGTAGAGTTAGGTCCAATGGAAGTCTTGCATTCAAAAAGTACCTGTAACAACTGTTGTTCCTGCACATCTAGCAACCCAGATGATATAATAACCGGTAATGTAGAGTTAGGTCCAATGGAAGTCTTGCATTCAAAAAGTACCTGTAACAACTGTTGTTCCTGCACATCTAGCAACCCAGATGATATAATAACCGGTAATATAGAGTTAGGTCCAAGAAATGCATAGCTGAGGTGTGCTGGTAAAGGCTTCAGCTCTAACTTGGGTGGTACTTCAACTGAGGGCTTGCCTGGTGGGCTCTCTCTCTTTTCCAAGTGTAATGGTTCAATTTCAAGAACCCTCTACCATGTCCCTTTTCCTTCCAATGCTAATAGCCATTCTACTAGTTCCTCACCGTTCATATCATCTATTCATCAAACATGCAGCCAAAGTAACCCCAACAGTTAAGGCTGCATCATCTTCTTCCAGTATCATGTTCACGGCATCAATAAGAGAGCAGTTAGCGAACTCACTTGGTCGCCTCATAGACTTCTGCACGTTGAATGTGATTTCTTCATCATTGAGTGTCATCTTTAGCTCACCAGTCTCACAATCGATGAGAGCTCTACCTGTGGCCAAAGATGGCCTTCCCAAGATTATGGGAATTTCGTCATCTATTCGGCAGTCTAGGATCACAAAGTCAGCAGGGAATACAAATTTCCGCACTTGCACTAACACATCGTCCAGAATACCCGACAGTCTCTTTACCGACCTATCAGCAAGTTGCAGCAGCATGGAAGTATGCCTGGCTCTACCAATCCCCAGTCTTTTATATATAGCCAGTGGCTTCAGACTAATGCTGGCTCCCAAGTCCCATAGGGCTTTGGCGAAGGCGAAGTTACCAATGGTACAATGAATTGGAAAACTCCCTGGGTCAGCCAACTTTTCAGCAATAGGACGTGTCACCACTGCACTACAAGTCTGGGTAAGAGTGACAGTAGCCAGGTCTTGGAAGTCAAATTTTCTGGACATCAAGTCCTTCATCATTTTAGCAGAGCCAGGCATTTCCTTCAATGCATCAATCAATGGGATATTTACCTGTATCTGCTTTAGCATGTCCAAGAATTTCTTATACTGCTCATCCTTCTGATATTTTGCTAGCCTTTGAGGGAATGGAGCTGGTGCTCTTTTCTTTTCTATTATTTGTTCTTTTTCCTTTTCAACCACCACCTCAACAACTGGCTCTGTGTTTTCCTCAAGTTCTTTCTCAGCTTCACCTTGCTTATTAACTTCTCCTTCAACTGGCTGCACTGTGCCCTTAGTCAATGGAGTTGAGTCATCAATTTCATTAGGTGCCTGCACCAATGTGTTTGTCTGTCTACTTTCATGCCTCCTTTCTTGTTCAAGCTCCAGGTCTCTGCCATTTTGGAGAGTCACTTCCATTAACTGTTTTGGGCCCTGGTCCCTTGGATTCACCTGAGTATCCGCAAGTAAAGTTCCGTGAGGACGATTTTTAACTACATTTGAAATCTACCCCAGCTGCATTTTGATATTTTTAATAGCTGAGTCATGGGCATCTACTCTTTCGCTTATCTTAGCATTTGACCCAATAACCTGCTGCATCATAGCTTCTAACTTGGAGAACCCATCTTCTTGCCTTCCCCCCTGTTGTTACTGAGAAGGGTAGTATGATTGTTGCTGATTCTAATGGGTATAACCGTGAGGCCTCTGATATGGTGCTGTATTGCCTTGTGGTCTCATGGAACCCATATTTCCACTATTATGTTGTTGGTGAGGTGGTCTATATGGTTGAACTTGTTAACCCCAATTCTTCCCCCCTTGTCTCTGACGTTCATAATTTGACACATAGTTCATATTTTCTGGATAAGGAGGGTGATCACATTCTGCATTCCAGTGGTTACCAAGTGGTTGACTAATGCACGATGTGCAGAAGCCCCCATTGGTTGTGTCTACGATGTGTACTTGCTGCTTTTGTCCTGATTCCTCCACCTTCTTAGTTAATATGCTCATCTGTGTTATCAAGGTGGCCACGGTCTCTGCAATAGTATTGGATGGATCTAATGGCACTGGGTGAACTACTGGAGTAATGAGTGCATTCCTGGTTGTCCATCCTGAATTCTGTGCCATTTTATCAAGTAGGATCTGAATTTATCTCCACGTTTTGCTCAACAATGCTCCACCAGCCGAAGCATAAACATTTTGCTTTAACAGTATCAGCCAAACCCATATAAAAACGCTGTCCCAACATCTGCTTTGGAATACCATGATGTGGAAAGATAACCAACATCCCCTTAAATCGTTCCCATGTCTCTTGCAATGGTTTCAACTGGTTTCTGTCTGAAGCTCAAGATTTCATCGATTTGTTGGGCAGTCTTGTTAGGTGGATGAAACTTGTTCACGAACTGCTTAACTAACTCCTCCCATGTGGTAATGGAATTGATGCGGAGTGAGTTTAGCCAAGTCTGGGCAGCACCAGTCACTGAGAATGAAAACAACAACAGTTTTATTGCCTCCTGAGTGACGTTTGGCTGCCTCTGTGTTTTGCAAATTAACAGGAAGTTTTTCAAATGTTGCTGGGGGTCTTCGATGTATGAACATGAGAATAGTCCCTTAATCTGCAATAAGTGCAGCATATTATTTGTTATCTGGAAGGACTCAACCTGTATCTGAGGGACCAGTATCGCGGTGGCCAAATTCTCAGCTGTGGGTTGTGCCCAGTCATATAAAAGAGCCTCTGCCCCTATTTGAGCGACTGGGTCTACAACATCATCCCCATTATTGTTCCTGTTATTTGGATCTTCCATGTCGGGTTCAATTTTTTCAATTGGTGGTTGCTGTTGCTTTTCCATTTGGTCCGGTTTAGGGCCTTGAAAACATTATCAGGGTCTGATAAGGCTTCAACTACTTCACCAGTTCTCGATGAGTTTCTAGGCATGCACTTGCAACACGTTAGCAAACGTTAAAATTTCAATGTATAAACGAAAATTTGAAGCAAATTGACTATTTTTCAGAATTTTGTATTTCTTCCAACTCAATTGATAATACCGTTAATTCCCCGGCAACGGAGCCAAAATTTGATCACNCAACTTTTACTCAATCAATTCTCTCAAGACTTTTTGAATATAAATTGGTGATGTTTTACTAATTCTACTGACAATAATAATAACTAACAATTACTAACAATGTGTTGTAAACAATTATGATAAAGGTCTAAGATTATGGTTTCCCCCGTTGGTGAACTACTTCTCGGATATTTCATATAACTTGATCAATTATCTCTATCAATCATGAACACTCTATCTACCATAATTCTCTCTCAAGTAATTAAGATAATTTACTAGACGCACTCTCTCAAGTTACGCTAGCTAGATTGCATTACAGTTCACTTTAGATTGCACCCGAAGTATCATTATTTCTAATCCAACTTCTAAACCCTCGGTTATGACTATCATCTATACTTCGGGAGTGGTGTTGTTCAAGNAACCCTAGATTACGAAAATTAGCTACTCATATTAATAAGAATCAATTCTAAAATAACTTGCATAATTGAATTACAGAGTAATGAAATAAGGAGATAAAAATCAGTGTTTCTGCTTTGCTGAGTAGTAATCCACAGAATTTTCTTCACTTTAATAGCTTCCTCCTCTCAAGTTAAGTTTTTGGGTCTATTTATATGTTTGGGATACATCCTAAACGTGTAGGAGACTTCTATTCCAACCGGGAAACACTTAAAAGTCTTCAAAACTCGGATTTGACCGGATCAGGGGCCAGGTGTTACATGCCAAACGCCTGGATAACGCCTGGCCAAGGCTGGCGTTTGGGCTCTGGCGCCTAGATAACGCCATGCTAGGCCTGGCGTTTGGGCTCTGGCGCCTGGATAACGCCAGGCAAGGCCTGGCCTTAAGGCTCAAACGCCCGGCTATAGCCCGGTGCACTCCTCTTCGCCTCTTGAGCGTATTTTCGACGTACTTGCATCCATTTAGCTCGGCTTCTATCTCCAATTCACCTACACATGAAATAGACTCCATTATGCACATAAAAATTGTGTTTTTATCATTAACGCACATAAAATGTAAGGCATATAACGTGTTAAACCATGAATTCTAGCCACGCATCACTTACATAATGCAATTCTGCAGTTATGCGACCGCAAAATGGTCATAGACCTATCCAATGAAGCCCATCTATGTGCATCAGTTTTGCGGTGCATAGTGCGACCTGCAATAGACCGTAGACCCGAGTTCGGAGGGTTAAAATTTTACTATTTTCATAACCTGACCCCATTTTGATAAATAGTCTTTCGAGCTTGTTTTAGGGTTTTTTTGAGGGTTTTAGATAGAGGAAAGAGAAATTTAGAGAGTGAGAAGGAGGAAACCTAACATTCTAATCACATATTCTTGCACCAATCTTCAAGAACCAAGAAAAGCCAATTGTTAGATCATTATCTATCCTCGTAAGTCCCACTTCTATGATTTATACAAGAGGTTATGAGTTACTATATATATATTGTGGGGTTGGAAACATGCCATGCATGTGACAAAAAATTGTAGTACGTGGAGTAATGAACCATTTTGGGTAGTTTCTTGTTGAAATCGGTTGAGGGATTGTAACGACCCGGCCGGTCGTTCCGTGAGATTAGCCCCGTTTCACTGTTTCAGCTTTATATCTGTTATTTAATCTAATTATGATACGTTGGGTCGATTGGTTCGGGTTCGGGGTAAGAACTGAGACACTTAGTCTCTTAAATATGCTTAATAGTTGGAAAAGTCAACTAGGGGTTGACTTATTGGTAAACGCCCTCAGAATGTAGATTTTATGGTTCAGATAGCTTTGTAGGTTATTTGGGAATTAGGAGTGTGTTCCTAATCTGATTTTGATGTCCGGTGTACAATTAGGTTTGAATTGGCGAATTTGTGATTTTGGCGATTTCCGGTCGGCAGTGGAAAATTAGCTATCAGGGTCAGAATGGAATTCTAAAAGTTGGAGCAGGTTCGTAGTGTCATTTTGGACGTGTGTGCAAATTTTCATGTCATTTGGACGTGTTCTGGTTGGTTTCGGCATCATTGGTGAAATTTAGAAATCTCAAAGTCATAGTCTTGAATCCGATTTGATCTTGGTGTTTTAGCGTTGTTTGGGTGTTTCGAAGGCTCGACTAAGTTTGAATAAGGTTATGGGACTTGTTTTTCTTTTTAGTTGGGGTCCCGAGGGGCTCAAGATGATTTCGGATAGTCATCGGAAGGATTGAAGTTGGAAAATGCAGCTGAAGAAGCTGCTGGTGCCAGGTTTCTGGTGTGGCCGCACCTGCAGTAGGGTAGCCCCAGGTGCGACGCCACATGTGCGGGGTGGCTTGTGCAGATGCGAAAATGGGTCAGGCTGGAGAAAGTCGTAGGTGCGAGACTTGGGCTGTACCTGCGAAGCCGCAGGTGCGGGTGATTTACCGCAGGTGCGATAAAGGGGGCTTAAGTGGATTTCCGCAGGTGCGCACCTGGGACTGCAGGTGCGGAGACAAGGCCGCAGATGCGGTTTCACTGGGCAAGAAGTATAAATAATTGCCTTCGCGAATGTTTTGCACTTTTCATCATATTTGCATGCGGGCTGAGGATTTTGGGAGCAAAATGAAGAGGGATTTTGAAGGATTTCTTTGGAGGTAAGTTTTTTAACTAAAACTCGATTCTATGTTGATATTTGAGAAATTAAGCCTGGAATTTATTGAATTTAGTGGCATAAATTGGGGGTTTAGGGCTTGGGAAGTTGAGACTTAAAATTGAGGAGTTGAGGGTTCAATTATAGTTGGATTTCGATGCATTTTATATGTATAGACTCTTGAAAGGATGTGGATTCTTGTGATGCGATTTTTGTAGAATTTCGAGACGTGGGCCTAGGGGTCGGGTTTGGCCAATTTCGGGATTTGTGCCCAATTGTGATAACTTTCGAATAGGTTTCGTCTTCCTAGCATATTTTGATGTTATTAATCTGATTTTGATAGACTCGGAGCATTTGGGAACCGATTCGAGGGGCAAGAGCATCATGGATTAGTTTTCGAGCCGGTTTGAGGTAAGTAACGATTGTAACTCTAGACCTGAGGGTATGAAACCCCGGTATTTCACTTGTTTTGGTAAATGAGGTGACGCAAATGCTGGGTGACGAGCACGTGGGCGTGCACCGGTAGGGAGTGTGACTTCGTCCATCCCGTGGCGACTATTATGCCGAGTATTTGATTTGAAATCATGAGATGTCCTGTGTTTTTGAGGTTTATATGTTATTATGGGTAGTATGCCATGTTTGGGGCCTTATGCCGATCTGTTTAGACCCCGGGGGGTATTTTTACACTCTCACACTACTTTTAAATAGAAGATTTGTGGACTCAGTCATGTTTATTACTAGTTGCTATTTTACTGTTATCACAATGTTTTAGAATACTGTGAGGTATTTAGGGTTGAGTCCCGTGAAGTTGAGACGAGTTGCCTGAGTGGCTTGAGAGGATGACTGAGTGAGGACGAGAGCCGAGTTTGTGAGGATAGTTATGGATCGGGCTGCATGCCGCAACATATATAGACATTATATGGATTGGGCTGCACGCCGCAACAAATATATATATTTGTTATGGATCGGGCTGCACGCCGAAACAACTGCACGCTGTAGCATATATATATATATATTGGAACGGGTTGCACGCCGCAGCAATATAGCGCCTTGGGCTGTAGGTGCCCCTCCAGGAGTCTGTACACCCCTAGTGAGCGTAGTCGACTGTTATGTGGATCAGGCTGCACGCCACAGTAGTTTGTGTGGATATATGGTACCTGTTTAGTGAGAGTGCTGAGTGTGAGCATTGAGTACTAATAGAAGAGTCATGGGTGACTGAGAGATCTTACGTATGAGTGATACTATGCCCGAGAGGCTATAAATTGTGAGATCACTGTTTTTCCCTCGTTTTTCACCGAGTCTCTTTAATAGACGTTGAGTTACTGTTTTTATGCAAGTTTAGAAGGGGAACTGGAATCTGTAAAGTATTTGGTAAAAGTAGTCTTTTGGATTACTCTATTTGTTTTTCACTGGCACATATTTTTATGAAACTATCACTTCTAAATGCTCGTCACTACACTAAAGTTTTTAGTTACTTTGGTTACTTACTGACTTGGCGTACTCACGTTACTCCCTGCACCTTTGTGTGTAAATCCAGGTACCAGATCTGAGCGTTAGCTGATTCCTCCTTTGCTCGGAGTTTTCTTGAGGATAGAGGTAGCTGTTCGGCGTCCCCAACTGACCTTCTTTTCCTTTCTTAGCTCGTAGATTTCTAGTATTCTCCGGATTGTACTAATAGGTGCTTGTTATCAGATACTGTATTTATCTCTTTAGATGCTCATGAAAATTGTATTCGGGTGCTGGGTTATGGCTATATTTGATTTTTGTGGTATTATTGTTGTTAAATATATCTTTAAAATAGGGACCTTAAATGAATTACTTTGACTTGTCATATTAAACGGAAGGTTTTGTGTGCTACTCTCAGTAGTTGGCTGGCCTAGTTTCATCATAGGCGCCATCTTGGCCTGTGTTGATTTGGGGTCGTGACAGTTGGTACCAGAGCACTAGGTTACATATGACTTAACGGTCATGAGCAGGTTTAGTAGAGTCTTGTGGATTGGTACAGAGACGTCTGTACTTATCTTGGAGAGGCTACAGAACCCGTAGGAAAAATCTCATTTTCTTGAATTTTGTCGTGCCATTTTTTTGATTTTGGAAATCTAAACATTTGTTGTTTCATTCTCTCACAGATGGTGAGGCACGCACTACCGATCAGGTTGACTAGACACCAGCTAGACCAGCGAGAAGTCAAGGCCACGTTCGAGGCCGTGGTAGCGGTAGGGGACCAGCCCGTGCAGCAGCTGGGGAAGCACCAGATGGTCCACCTACTATCTGGATCAGGTTCCCGCCAGAGATATTCCAGCGGGACATGCTCAGGCACCGGCAATGCCCATTGTTATTCCGGGTCTTTAGGAGACTCTGGCTAAGATCTTGACTATATGTACCATCCTTGCTCTGGCAGTTGTTGTACCTTCTACTGCTGCTACTTCTCAGTCAGGGGGAGGCAATCCGACTCCAGCTGCCCGGACACTTGAGCAGGTTACTCAGCGCCTTCAGACACCGGGGGCAGTTCCAACCCAGTCGGTTGCTCCAGTTCAGGACTTCGTGGTTCTAGTTATGCCAGATGATGAGCAGCGTAGGCTGGAGAGATTTACTAGACTTTAAGGTCCGACATTCAGTAGTGTTGAGGGCGAGGATGCCTAGGGTTTTTAGGACAAGTGTCAGAGGATGCTTCGTACTGCAGGGATATTGGAGACCAGTGGGGTCTCGTTTGCTACTTTTCAATTTTATGGGGCTGCTTTTACTTGGTGGGAGTCTTTCGAGAGCCGTAGGCCTGTCGATGTAGCACCCCTCACCTGGCAGCAATTCTTTACTATCTTATTGGAGAAATTGTTCCCCAGTCTCACAGGGAGGAGTAGCGCAGGCAGTTTGAGCAGCTGCGTCATGGGGAGCTATCACTGATGCAGTATGAGATGCATTTTTCTGAGTTGGCTCGTCATGCCACCGAGTTTGACCCTATTGATAGGGAGATGATTAGAAGGTTCATGGATGGCCTCACTTATCATATCTGCCTTTTGATGACTCGAGAGAGGGTATCAGGTGCTACCTTCGAGCAGGTTATGGATATTGCTCAAGATATTGAGTCAGTTCGCCGCCAAGAGCGAGAGGAGAGGGAGGCCAAAACGCCTTGTGGTTCTGTTAGTTCTAGTGGTGCTCCTTCCAGAGGATAGTTTCAGCATTGTAGAGGCTGCCCATTCAGGCCTCATCAGCCAGTCCGCCTAGCCTATAGTGGTGCATCTTCGGGGCATGGTCCCCGCAGTTCTCAGTCGGGCCATTCTTCATTCAGTGCCCTTCCAGCTTAGGCTGCAGCTCGAGCACCATCAGTTTAGGGTTCCTCTATGCATGGTTCTTCTAGTGGCCATTCTGGTGCCAGGGGTTCCTTCAGTCCCCTCCTCCAGCTCTAGGGAGTTGTTATGAGTGCGGAGAGTTTAGGCATATGAGGAGGCAGTGCCCTCATCTTCTTGGAGGTCCATCTCAATTGAGGAGCCAGCCTTTGACTTCAGCTCAAGTTACTTTGCCACCTACCCAGGCAGCTATGGGTGGTAGTCAGCCAGCTAGAGGCCGCCCTAGAGGGGGAGGTCGTGCAGGTGGAGGCCTGGCTCGTATCTATGAACTTCCAGCCAGAACAGATGCTATGGACTCCGATGTAGTGATCACAGGTATTGTCTCAGTCTGTCGCCGAGAGTCTTTGGCCTTATTGAACCCTGGTTCTACGTATTCCTATGTTTCATTATGTTTTGCCCATTTTCTGGATATTCCCCGTGATTCTCTGGATGCATCAGTTCGTGTGTTGACTCCGGCGGGCGATACTATTACTGTGGACCGTTTCCATCAGTCATGTGTGATATCTATTGGGGGACTTGATATCTATTGGGGGACTAGAGACCCGAGTGGGCTTATTGTTACTCAGCATGGTTGATTTTGATGTGATATTAGGCATGGATTGGCAATTTCTGTGTCATGTTGTTCTTGATTCTCACACTAAGACCGTTACCTTGGCTATTCCAGGATTTCCAAGGGTTGAGTGGAGAGGTTCTATTGAGTATGTGCCTAGTATGGTGATTTCTTACCCGAAAGTCCTAGCGTATAGTTGAAAAGAGGTTTTTATTCTATCTGGTTTTGTGACGGATGTCAGTGGTGAGACTCCTACTATTGATTCTGCTCATGTGGTTCGTGAATTTCCGGACGTGTTTCCTGCAGACCTGCCAGGCATGCCACCTAACAGGGACATTGATTTTGGTATTGACCTGGTGCCAGGCACTCAACCTATATTTATTCCACCTTATGGTATGGCACCAGCAGAGTTTAAGGAATTAAAAAGAGCAGCTTCAGGAACTCCTAGATAAGGGGTTCATTCGGCCTAGTGTGTCACCGTGGGGTGCACCAGTGTTGTTTGTGAAAAAGAAGGATGGTTTTATGTGTATGTGTATTGATTATCGGCAGTTAAACAAGGTTACGGTGAAGAATCAGTATCCCTTGCCTCGTATTGATGACTTCTTTGATCGGTTGCAGGGTGCCAGGGTATTTTCAAAGATTGACTTGCATTACGGCTATCATCAGCTGAACATTCGGGGCCCGACATCCCGAAGACTGCCTTCAGGACTAGGTATGGTCATTATGAGTTTCTGGTTATGTCATAGGGGCTGACCAATGCCCCAGCGGCCTTTATACACTTGATACATAGTGTGTTCCGGCCTTATCTTGACTCCTTCTTCATCGTGTTTATTGATGATATCTTGGTATATTCCCGATCTCGGGAGGATCATGAGCAGCATTTGAAGACTGTGCTACAGACTTTGAGGGAGAAGAGGTTGCATGCAAACTTTCGAAGTGTGAGTTCTGGCTTCATTCAGTAGCTTTCTTGGGGCACGTGGTGTCCAGTGAGGGTATTCAGGTTGATCCGAAGAAGATAAAGGCGGTGCATAGCTGACATAGACCGTCATCAGCTACCGAGGTTCTCAGTTTCATGGGTTTGGCAGGGTACTATCGCCATTTCGTAGAGGGATTCTCATCTATTGCAGCACCTATGACCATATTGACCCAGAAGGGTGCTCCGTTCAGGTGGATAGAGGAGTTTGAGGAGAGCTTTTAGAATCTCAAGTCAGTTTTGACTACAGCTCCAGTGTTGGTTTTGCCTACGGGTTCATGTTCTTATATAGTTTATTGTGATGCCTGGAGAGTTGGCCTTGGAGCAGTATTGATACAGGATGGTAGGGTGATTGCCTACGTGTCCAGACAATTGAAGGTGCACGAGAAGAATTATCCAGTGCACGATCTTGAGCTAGCATCCATTGTCCACGCCTTGAAGATTTGGCGCCATAATTTGTATGGAGTACATTGTGAGATTTTCACTGATCACCGTATTTTGCAGCATCTGCTTAAGCAAAAAGATCTGAATTTGTGTCAGAGGAGATGGTTGGAGATTCTCAAAGAGTATAACCTCACTATTCTATATCATCCGGGGAAGGGCAATGTAGTGGCCGCTGCTCTGAGTCGCAGAGCAGAGAGTTTGGGGAGTCTAGCCTATCTACCAGCAGCAGAGCGACCTTTAGCCCTTGATGTGCGAGCTTTAGCGTGGCAGTTGGTGAGATTGGATCTATCGGAGCCCCCGCGGGTATTGGCTTGTGTAGCCTCCATATCTTCTCTTTATGATTAGATTAGAGCACGCCAGTATGATGATCCGCACTTGCTCGTTCTTCAGGACAGGGTCCGACGGGGTGATGCCAGGGATGCGGTTATTGGTGATGATGGGGTCATGAGGATGCAGGGCCGGATTTGTGTGCCCAATGTGAATGGGTTCCGAGAGTTGATTCTAGCAAAGGCCCATAGTTCGTGGTATTCAATCCATCTGGGTACCGCGAAGATGTATCAGGATCTGAGACAACATTATTGGTGCAGGCGGATGAAGAGGGATATTGTTGAGTTTGTGGCTCGGTGTCTCAACTGTCAGCAGGTCAACCATGAGCACCATAAACCAGGTGGATTACCTCAGAGATTAGATATTCCGGAGTGGAAGTGGGAGCGGATCACCATGGACTTTGTAGTTGGGCTTCCACGGACTTCGAGGAGGTTTGATGCTATATGGGTTATTGTGGATCTGCTGACCAAGTCTGCACACTTTATTCCTGTTGGTACAACTTATTCTTCGGAGCAGTTAGTTGAGATTTATATTAGGGAGATTGTCCGATTGCACGGGGTTCCAATTTCTATCATTTTCCGACAGAGGTACTCAGTTCACATCTCAGTTTTGGAGGGAGTGCAGAGAGAATTAGGTACTCAGGTTGAGTTGAGCACGACATTTCATCCTCAGACCGACAGGCCGTCGGAGCGTACTATTTAAATTCTGGAGGACATGTTGCATGCGTACGTCATTGATTTCGGGGGTTCATGGGACCTAGTTTCTGCCTCTCGCTTAGTTTGCATATAATAATAGTTATCAGTCGAGTATCCAGATGCCTCTGTATGAGGCTTTATATGGTAGGAGGTGTAGATCTCTGGTTGGTTGGTTTGAGCCAGTGAGGCTAGGCTATTGGGCACAGACATGGTTCAAATTGCGTTGGGTAAGGTGAAGTTGATTCAAGAGCGGCTTCACATGATGCAGTCTACGCAGAAGAGTTATGCAGACAGGAAGGTCCGAGATGTGTCTTTCATGATTGGGGAGAAGGTGATCTTGAAGGTGTCACCCATGAAGGGTATTATGAGGTTCAGGAGGAGGGGAAAGCTGAGTCCCCAGTTCATTGGGCTATTTGAGGTGCTGCAGAGGATTAGAGAGGTGGCTTACAGACTTGCCTTGCCACCCAGCTTATTGAGTATTCATCCAGTGTTCCATGTTTCAATGCTCCGGAAGTATGTTGGTGACCCGTCTCATGTTTTGGACTTAATCACGATCCATCTCGAGGGTGATATGTCATATGAGGTAGAGCCAATGGCTATTTTGGTTCGTCAGGTCATAGAGTTGAGGTCCAAGGATATTTCTTCAGTGAAGGTTCAGTGGAGAGGACAGCCGGTGGAGGATGCCACCTGGGAGACCAAGCGGGAGATGCGGAGCAGATATACTCACTTATTTGAGACTCTAGGTATGTTTTCTAGACTCGTTCGAGGACGAACGTTTGTTTAAGAGGGGGAAGATGTAACGACCCGGGCGGTCGTTCCATGTGATTAGCCCTGTTTCCCCTGTTTCAGCTTTGTTATGTGTTAGTTAACATAATTATGATGTGTTGGGTCGGTTGGTTCGGGTTCAGGGGTGGTCGTGAGAACTGAGACACTTAGTCTCTTAAATATACTTAATAGTTGGAAAAGCCAACTATGGGTTGACTTATTGGTAAATGACCTCGGAATGTAGATTTTGTTGTTCAGATAGCTTCGTTAGGTGATTTGGCACTTAAGAGTGTGTTCGGAATGTGATTTTGATGTCTGGTTATAATTAGGCTTGAATTGGTGAGGTTGTGTTTGTGGCAATTTCCAATCGGCGGTGGAACATTAGCTACCGGGGTCGGAATGGAATTCCGAAAATTGGATGAGGTTCGTAGTGTCATTTTGGACGTGTGTGCAAATTTTCATGTCATTCGGACGTGTTTTGGTTGGTTTCGGCATCATTGGCGAAGTTTAGAAATCTCAAAGTTCATAGGCTTGGAGCCGATGTGATCTTGGTGTTTTAGCGTTTTTTGGTTGTTTCGAAAGCTCGATTAAGTTTGAATAAGTTTATGGGACTTGTTTGTGTTTTTGGTTGGGGTCCCGAGGGGCTCATGATGATTTCGGATAGTCATGGGAAGGATTGAAGTTGGAAAATGCAGCTGAAGAAGCTGCTGGTGCCAGGCTTCTTGTGTGGCCACACCTGCGGTAGGGTAGCCGCAGGTGCGACGGCGCAGGTGCGGGGTGGCTTGCGCTGATGCGATAGTGGGTCAGGCTGGAGAAATTCGCAGGTGCGAGACTTGGGCTACACCTGCGAAGCCGCATGTGCGGGTGATTTACCGCAGGTGCGAGAAATGGGCCTTAAGTGGGCAGGAAGTATAAATAACTGCCTTCGCGAATTTTTGGCACTTTTCATCATATTTGCATGTGGGCTGAGGCTTTTGGGAGCAAATTGAAGAGGGATTTCGTCGTATTTCCGTGGAGGTAAGTTTCTTAGACCTAAAACTCGATTCTATGTTGTATTTGACGAATTAAGTTTTGACTTTATAGAATTTAGTGGAATAAATTGGAGGGTTAGGGCTTGGGAAGTTGAGACTTAAAATTGAGAAGTTGAGGGGTCAATTGTAGTCGGATTTCGATGCATTTTATATGTATAGACTCGGGAAAGGATGAGGATTCTTGTGATGAAATTTTTGTAGAATTCCAAGACGTGGGCCCGGGGTTCGGGTCTCACCAATTTTTATATTTGTGACCAATTGTGATAATTTTCGGATGTGTTTGATCTCCCTATTATATTTTGATTTTATTAATCTAATTTTGATAGACTCGGAGCATTTGGGAGCCGATTCGAGGGGCAAGAGCATCGTGGAGTAGATTTAAGGCCGGTTTGAGATAAGTAACGATTGTAACTATAGACCTGAGGGTATGAAACCCCGGTATTTCACTTGTTTTGTTAAATGAGGTGACGCACATGCTGGGTGACGAGCGTGTGTGCGTGCACCGGTAGGGATTCTGACTTGGTCTGTCCCGTGGCGAATATTATGCCGCGTATTTGATTTGAAATCATGAGATGTCTTGTACTTTTGAGGTTTATATGTTATTATGGGCAATATGCCACATTTGGGGCCTTGTGCCGATATGTTTAGAGCCCCAGGGGTATTTTTACACTATTCTCACACTACTTTCAAATAGAAGATTTGTGGACTCGGTCATGTTTATTACTTGTTGCTATTTCACTATTATCACAATGTTTTAGAATACTGTGAGGTGTTTGGGGCGGAGTCCCGTGATGTTGAGATGAGTTGCCCGAGTGGCTTGAGAGGATGATTGAGTGAGGCCGAGATCCGAGTTTGTGAGGATATTTATGGATCGGGCTGCATGCCGCAACATATATAGACATTATATGGATAGGGCTGCACGCCGCATCATATCTATATATTGGATCAGGCTGCACGTCGCAACAATATAACGCTTGGGCTATAGGAGCCCCTTCAGGAGTTTGTACACCCCTAGTGACCGCAGTCGATTGTTATTTGGATCGGGCTGCACGCCACAGAAAATATAAATATATATATTATTGGATCGGGCTGCACGCCGCATCATATGCTATGTGGATCGGGTTGCACGCCGCAGTAGTTTGTGTGGATATATGGTACCTGTTGAGTGAGAGTGCTGAGTGTGAGCATTGAGTACTGATAGGGGAGTCAAGAGTGACTAAGAGATCTTACATATGAGTGATATTATGCCCGAGAGGCTATAAATTGTGAGATCATTGGTTTTCCCTCGTTTTTCACCGAGTCTCTTTAATGGACGTTGAGTTAATGTTTTATGCATGTTTAGATGGGGAACTGGAATCTGTAAAGTATTTGGTATATGTAGTCTTTGGGATTACTCTATTTGTTTTCACTGGCACATATTTTTATGAAACTATCACTTTTAAAGGCTCGTCACTATACTCAAGTTTTTAGTTAGTTTGGTTAGTTACTGAGTTGGCGCACTCATGTTACTCCAAGAACCTTTGTGTGCAGATCCAGGTACCAGATCTGAGCGTTAGTTGGTTCCTCCTTTGCTTGGAGTTTTCTCGAGGATAAAGGTAGTTGTTCGGCGTCCCCAGCTGGCCTTCTTTTCCTTTCTTAGATCGTAGATTTCTAGTATTCTCCGGATTGTACTAATAGGGGCTTGTTATCATATATTGTATTTATCTCTTTCGATGCTCATGACAGTTGTATCCGGGTGTTGGGTTGTGGTTAGATTTGATTTTTGTGGTATTACTGCTGTTAATTATATCTTTAAAATTGGGACATTAAATGAAATACTTTGACTTGTGATATTAAATGGGTTGTTGTGTGTTACTCTCAGTAGTTGGCTGGCCTAGTTTCATGGTAGGCGCCATCATAGCCTGTGTTGATTTGGGGTCGTGACAGGGATGAAAAGATCTTCAATTTAGAGTCCTGTAGTCTATTTCGCATGCTAGGTGTTTGACAAAATTCCTAAGAGAGTAAGATCATGGGAATCTTTATAATTTTTAGCCAATTTTCATTATCTTCGTATAGATTATTATTGAAAGAAGTGTTGTGGAGTTGTCGTAAGTTAAGAAAACCTCAAACAAGGTATGTTGGCTAAACTTTCTCTCTTGGAATCGAATCACATAATGTTGCCGTAAGTTCAAGTACAGTTGGCTCAAGATTCTTAATTTCTATATTTTGGGTTATCCCCTATAAACTTGATTATTCTGAATGAGCCTTATGTCGAAAGATAGATGTTCAAAGTATTGTTTGCGTATTGAAATGTTATGGCTTAAAGTCGTGTTTTAAATGAAAACTTCTATACCAATTGGGTGAGAAAAACTCGATATTTTTAAGGCTCTAAATTGCTCATATATGTACCAAAAGTCTTGATTGAAAATGTTTTATTGATGATAATCTATAAAGATGATTAAAACTAAAATAAGTGAATTGGGAAATAGAGTGTGGCCAACATGCCAAGATTTTAAGTTATAATTATTGTTATTTGCGCCAATTAAATGATAGAATGTGATAAAGATTATGAAATGAGCCTCGACTAAACTGTTTAAAAATTATTTTGAAAATAGAATTTCCAGAAAGCTTTTGTACCCAATTCATGCCCTTAAGTAGGTATTTAACTAATGCTTTGTTTATAAATGTATCCAGTGTGACTCGAGTTCTTACATACTCAGGTGTTGAAATTGCACATAGTCATTTATGGGAAAAAGTATCACAAGTGTAAATGGTGTATTGATTGTTTATAACATTGATGTGTGTTTCTATTGTTTGTTGGTATGCCCCATTATTTTGGATGAAACCTTTTGTGTTTGAAGTTTCCAATACTTATAAATTTGAGGTATATGATTCTTGAAATATTCTATATGTTGATATTTGATGATGATCTTTGAAATTGAAAGAAATGAAAGGGTTGAACATGAAATACGGCCTAGCGCCAAGAATAAGTTTATAATTGGGGCCACTCGTTCCAATGCAGTGAAAGTATGGGAAAGAAATATGAAATTGTGAATATGGTTGATATCTCAAATGAGATGGTTTAGACGATCGGGACGAGATCAAAATCCGTATAATAAGATGGTGGTATTGTGGATCGAATTGTGAATATGGTTGATGTTTCAAATAAGATGGCTTGGTCGATCGAGCCGAGATCGAACTTCGTATAATAACACGGTGGTATTGTGGTTTAAATTGTGAATATGGTTGATGTCTCAAATGAGATGGCTTAGCCGATCGAGCCGAGATCGGACTCTGTGTAATAACACAGTGGTATTGTGGATGAAATTGTGAAGATGGTTGAGATCTCAAATGATATGGCTTATCCGATCGTGCCGAGATCGGACTCCGTGTAAGAACACAGTGGTATTGTGGACTATGGCATATTGGCACTAAAAACCACCCAACCTAATAATTTGGAAATTGACTTAAAAATCTATGCGATAATTAAGTGGATGTTTTAAGTGTTGTTTAAAGCTCATATTGCATTCTTGATAGTTTCCCCCTGTGTTATTTTTCATTCTATTGAGTTAGTGTTTTAGTTTCACATACTAGTACTATTCGACAATACTAACGTCCCTGTTGCCGGGGACACTGCATCTTTAAATGGATGAAGGTGGTTCCATAGCAGGTAGTGTTTATCACGGATAGTGCTACATCCTCTCTTCAGCTAACTTGGTGAGCCCCACTTCATTTCGGGGTCATGTATCTCTTGTTTCTCATGTACTTTGTGTTTTGAGGTATAACCAGAGCCTTGCTGTAGGCATTTCCATATTACTCTTTAGTTGTACTTAGAGGCTCCGTAGATAGGTTGTGGGTGGTGGTTGATGTTTGGAGTCAAAACTAGAAATGTTGGTATTTAGCAATCACGTTTTTCATTATATCTTTGAACTTGTAATATTTTGGAAATTATGGATGAAGCTACTAACGGAAATGAAATGGAAGTTGCTAATGAAAACTACTTAGTGTTTAATTAATGCAGTGCATCTCCTTTTTATTCATGTATTAGTTTGGGTAGAAGGAAATATAATAGGCTTGCTTGGGCGGGTTCACTCGATTGAGCGCCGGTCGCTCTCCCCGAGTTTGGGGCGTGACAAACTTAGTATCCGAGACTAATGTTTTAAAGTGTCTTAGGATGTCTCGGAGCCGTGTCTAGTAGAGTCCTTCTTATCAGTGTGTTGTCGACCATATCTATAATTAGGAGGCTACACGAACATTTAGGAATTTCACCCTTCTTTGATACTACAGATCGTGCGATAAAGCTCAAGATAGGAAGCTTATTTCCTTGCCATGTATCATGTTCTAGATGAGTAATCAATGAGTTCGAAGTAGCAATGAGGGAATGACCCCGCCTTTGAAATTGGGGGAGACTGCACAACATTTTATTGGGAGAATGTGTCGAACCGTGGGGGAGAGGATTGGACGAACTTGTTGATGGGGGAAGTGTCCTTATTCCTATCAATGTCACCGCACCACCAGGTATTATTCCTATCAATGTCACCGCACCACCGGGTCATGTGTTGAGAGCACATAAGAAACTAAAGGGGTTGTTGGTACCAATGTATGTTACATATGTAGAGTGAGGGGACATCAATTAAGGCATTGCGCGCCAATCTAAAGTTTCCAAGTAAGTCACTCCTCAGTACATCATTCTGAACACCATATACTTTTCCTTATTATATATGTACACCTATATTGGGAGCCTGCACAGAAATGGTCTTAACAAGAATCTGCATCACAAAACATTGCATGTATCCTCTCTTTGAACAAGAAACATTGTTCGTGAAGCCTATTTATCACCCTTATCTTACTTACAACCTCTTGAGGAATTGAGTTCTATACTGATTTATTTGAATTGAATCACAACCCTAGGTTAATACTTCCCACTTGCTTACAAAAATTCCCAAGTACCATAATTGATGAATATCTTATAGAACCTCCAGTTTCAAATGGATAACATATGCTCATCCGTGCTTATGCATACACCATCACAATGTTTACCTATGTGGTATCCAATCCAATGCAAGACAACCTAGCGTTGAGATCTTTCTTCAGCCTCTCCCTCCCTCTCCTGTGTATGTGGAACATATGATTTGAGGTGCCACTTTACTCCCTTGTGAGCATTATCATAACCCCTCTTCACTATTTAGTAACATAAGTTCATACCTCAGCATCTATCATATGTGTGCATGTCAATAAAAATGGTCACTGTGTGCATGAAGTCTCTCTGAAAATTGAGATCCTCGCATCTCCGTCATAGGAAGATCATGTGTCGCCATCGTAGTATATCTTTCCTGTCCACTTGGGACATCCTGCAGTAAGCATCTCACTTTGTTCCTAGTATTGTGGTTGCCCCTGATGTGACCTTGTATTGTAGTTTGGGAGTTAATATAAAATAAGCAACATGTCCAACTCATAAAAAAGGTTCATTTTCTCTTTATACCTCCACAATATGTGTTAATTGTGTTCCTTAGTTAGTGAGTTCATTGTACTAGCTTCCCGACACATGTTCGATAACCATGAGAGATCGCGTCCTTCTATGTATCACTATAACACTTCCTTTCTCATAAGGACCCTTAATAGGCTCTCCGTCAAGACCAAATACACCTTTGGGGGTTATCATGGCATATATCCGCTTCTCATGTTTTCCTATCTTTCAATAGCATCTGGGTACTTTTAAAGTCAAAAAAAAAGAAAATCAATGGTGAACTCAGTATGAACATCTGCAAACCTTCCATGATTATTTTATAGTGTCTCATTGAGTTTCGTTGTCTTTTCACACTCGATTTCTAGAATCATTGACTATTTCATTGTGATGTGCAGGGAGTTTTACTGTCCTTAGCATTCCACCTCCCTGGGTGGATAGGAGTTTTATTTGTCTTTCTCCTCGGAGCATCGTGTTAACCATTAGAATCCCTCTAACCAATGCATGATTCCATCCCAATAATAATATGTCCCCCCTACATGGTTTCACTCATGTATTGTTGAGGTTAAGTAGCCTTACCGTGACCGTTCCTTCCCCACTTCAGGTGGACATTTCAGGTTTTTGCTCATATTTTGAGCATATTGACATTTCAGGACTATCGTATCGCTAGTCCTCTCATATAGGATCAACGATCCGGAAATTGTTAAGCTGCCAGAATTGTAATAACCTCACGGGTGTTCAACCTCTTTTTCAACCTAGTAGGCTTGGGGCGTAGTTTCCTTAGGTCAAGTATTGTCAAGGGCGTAACCCATCTTCATGTATTTTATTTTTGAAATCTCTATCACATCCATGTTGCAAGAATCTTCCCATTTTGAGCTGAACTGATTTTCCCTACACTCAAGGAGGCAACCGGTGTAACATACATGACTATTTCTCCTTAGAGCTTACTATTTTCGGGCAAGGCATATATGGAATGGAACAACTCGTCGCCTTCCAAGAGTAACTGATGCTAACATCTTTATCCTCCCGATAATGCCTCCCATGTATCTCATGTCTAGAAAGACCCACTTCTTTTAGATCTCAGGATCACGTACATGGTTCCCACATTATCAGTGTGTGCTAGTTACCTCTATGCCTCATATGTCTAATAATTGATGTCGTCATAATGATTAACCATGTCAGAATTATTAGTATTAATCTTCGTGTCTCTTAGAATATAACCTCATGAAATACTCTGCTCAGCACATTTATGGATTCTTGAATAATTCCAGCGCAATCTTGAACTTCGTTGTTCCTCATTGTATTAAATCTATGAGGGATTGTAGGTTTAAACATGTCAAAAGAGAAGCATCACCCTGTGATCACATATATTTCATAGGTAATTTATGTTCAATTTATAATAGCACATATTAGTGTAATTGTTGAAGGTCATCAAAGGTTTAGTTTGAGTGTTTGCATAGAGATTTATAGTTGAAGAGGGTGGAGAGGTTATTCTCAATATTTTCTCCCTGAAGATGTTATATGAATTGAAAATGAAGATGAAATAAGTGTAATTCACATTAGGCCAAACTATGAGTATGATGTCTTCTCATCATTGTTCCCCACATACCTTGAGTTTTCATGTGCCTATGTCTAAGAAGGTCGTTGGAGATACTTTGTGTATAATTGCCGTGGAAACTACTGAAGCAGAAGTTAATGGATAGTTGGCTTATGAGGGGTTTCTATTTTTAATCCTTGTTAGATAAGTTTAAGAGTTGAGATTTTTCCCATGAATATGTTATGGTGAAGTCTGTAAGTCGAGGAGGCAACCTTGAAGATCGAAAGTGTTGTGGAAATAAAATACTTTTTCTTGATTGTATATGTAAGGACCCGACCGGTCGTTTCGTGAGATTAGCCCCGTTTCCCTCATTTCTGTTTTATCATATGTTTCGTAGCCTGTTTTTGTTGTGTTGGGTCGGTTGGTTAGGGTTCGGAGTGGTCGTGGTGAGAACAGAGACACTTAGTCTCTTAAAGCAGCTTAATAGTTGAAAAAGTTGACTGGAAGTTGACTTATTGGTAAAAAACCTTGGAATGCGGATGTTATGGCTCAGATAGCTTTGTTAGGTGATTTGGGGCTTAGGAGTGTGTTCGGCATGAAGTTTTGATGCCCGATGTAGAATTAGGCTTGAATTGGCGAAAGTTAGTTTTTGGCGGTTTCCGATCGGCAGTGGAAAAATAGACTATCGGGGTCGGAATGGGATTCCGACAATTGGAGCAGGTTCGTAATGCCATTTTGGATATGTGTGCAAATTTTCAGGCCAATGGGATGTGTTTTGGTTGGTTTCGGCATCATTGGCAAAATTTAGAAGTTTCAAAGTTTCTAGGCTTGAATTTGATGTGATTTTAGTGTTCTTGCATTGTTTTTGGTGTTTCGAAAGCTTGACTAAGTTCAAATAAGGTTATGGGATGTGTTGGTATGTTTGGTTGGGGCCCCTAGGGGCTCGGGATTGATTTCGGATGGTTAACGGAGGGTTGGACTTAGGAAATTGTAGCAAAATTGTTGTTGGTGTCTTTTTGATGGTATGGCCGCACCTGCGGATGGGGAGCAGTGTGTGCGATGGCCGCAGGTGTGAAGATCATTGCGCAGGTGCGAGAAGAGGCCAGGCTGGAGGAGTCCGCATGTGCTAGGCATGGGCCGCACCTGCGAAGCCGCAGGTGCGAGTATTGGACTGTTAGTGGATTTTCGCAGGTGCGGGTCTGCAGGTGCGAAAAATGGTCCGCAGGTGCGGATTAACTAGACAGAAAGTATAAATAAGTTCCTCCGCGAAATTTTGGGAATTTCTTCCATTTTTGGATGCGGGTTGAACTAGTTTGAGAGCAAATTGAAGGAGGAATTTGAGGTTCTTCAGTGGAGGTAAGTTTCCCGGATTAAAAACTCGTTTCTATGTTATTTTGTGACGGAATGGGCTTGGAATTTGAGTAATTAAAAGTAGAAAAGTTGAGAAAAATGGGAGGAAAATTTGGAAAATTGTTTTTGTGTTTTGAGTGGGCATTTGAAGTCGGATTTTGGTAAATTTGGTATGTATAGAATCGTGGGAGGATGAGGATGCTAGTGATGTAAATTTTATAGAATTCCGAGATGTGGGCCCGGGGCTCAGATTTTGCCCAATTTCGAGAATTGTGTTAAAATTTATATTTTTGATTGGGTTTTGTTCTGTTAGCGTATATTGATGATACTAATCTAATTTTGGTTAAATATGGAGCATTTGGGAGCCAATTCGAGGGGCAAGCTCATCGCAGAGTAGCTTTTGGGGTGTTTTGAGGTAAGTAACGGACGTAACTCTAAACCCGAGGGTATGACACCCCGTTATTGATATTGTTTTGGCAAATGAGGTGACACACGTGCTAAGTGACGAGCGTGGGGGCGTGCACCGATAGGGATTATGACCTGGTCCATCCCGTCGCGACTATTTAGTTGGGTATTCGATTTGAAATCCTGCGATATCCTGTATTTCATAAGTTTATACTTGTTTATGGGTTGTGAGCCATGTTTGGGACCTTGTGCCGACTGTTTAGACCCTTAGTGGTATTTTCCATGTTTGGGGCCTTGTGCCGAACTGTTTAGACTCTCAGGGGTATTTTTCATGTTTGGGGCCTTGTGTCGACCTGTTTAGACCCTCATAGATACTTTTACACTATTCTACAACTATCCTGATAGATCATATGTGAACTCAGTCATGTTTACCACTTGTTGTTATTTTCACTGTAATCACACTGCTTTGAAACTCTGAGAAGTATTTTCGGCTGAGTCCCGTGAGTTGAGATGAATTGCCCGAGTGGCTTGTGAGGATGGCTGAGTTAGGCCGAGAACCGAGTATGTGAGGATAGTTAAGGATCAGGCTGTGCGCCGCAGCAATATATATATGTCCAGGCCGAGAGCTGACTATGTGAGGATAGTTATTGTTCGGGCTTCACGCCGCATCAATATATATGTTATATATTACATATGGATCGGGCTTCACGCCGCAGCAATATATAGATTATGTATGGGTCGGGCTGCACGCTGCATCAATATATATATTTTGTATGGATCGGGCTGCACGCCGCATCAATGTATGTATTAGATCGGGTTGCACGCCGCAGCAGATATAGCGTTTGGGCTGAAGGAGCCCCTCCAAGAGTCGTTACATCCCAGTGAGCGCAGTCGACTATTATATGGATCGAGTTGCACACCGCAACGTATGTTATAGGGATCGGACAGCACGTCGCAGCAGTATAGATATGTATAAATATATGTAGTCGAGTGGGCTGCGCGCCGCAGCAGTTTTGTGTATTCATGGTACTTGCTGAGTCCAAGTGTTTAGTGTGAGCATGAGATACTGATAGTGAAGTCTCGAGTGACTGAGAGGCTTGCCCGAGAGGCTTTACTGTGAGTGATATTGTGCCCGAGGGGCTTATATTTTATGAAAATGATGTTTTCACTCTACTTTACACTGAGCCGCTGATGAAAAATGTTTTATACGAGATGTTTAAAAGGAAACTAGAGTTTTATGAAATATTCAAAATTGTAGAGTCCTGACTTGATCTATTCATTTCCACTGTTATTTATTATATGGATTTACATGATTTATAAATGCTCGTCACTACGCTCAAGTTTTTAGTTACTTTGATTATTTACTGAGTTGGCTTACTCATGTTACTCCCTGCACCTCTGTGTACACATCCAGGTACCGGACCATCTCACTAGTTAATTGCCGGACGTGCTTGGAGTTGTTCGAGGATCGAGGTAGTTGCTTAGCGTCCCCAGCTCACCTCCTTTCTTTTCCTCAGTTCATATTTTTTGGTCTTTTGTACTCCAGGCTTTGTAGTAGCAAGTCACCTTGTTGTACATTTGTATTTACAATTCTAGATGCTCATGACAGTTGACTCCAGGTTTTGGGGAAGTGTATATAAATTGTTCACCTCATTTTGTTGTTTTAAAATCTGATAATTTTGGGAAATTATGTAATAATATGATAGTCTGAAATTATTGGCTAGCCTAGTTCCATGATAGGCGCCACCACCACCGGCTTAGGAATTGGGGTCGTGACAAGTTGGTATTAGAGCCTATGTTACATAGGATTCAACGGTCATGAGCAGTTTTAGTAGAGTCTTGTGGATCGGTACAGAGACTTGTGTACTTATCTTCGAGAGGCTGCAGAACCGTTAGGAACAATCTCATTTTTTTTCTTCAATTATGTCGTGTCGTTTTGTTGATTCTGGAAATCTAAATTTCTGTTGTTTCATTCTCTCACAGATGGTGCGGACTCGCGCTACTGATCAGGGTGATCAGCCACCAGATAGACTAGCGAGAGGTCGAGGCCGTAGTCGAGGCCATAGTATTTGTAGGGGGCCAGCCCGTGCAGTAGCCAGGGAAGTTCCAGTTGATCCACCTACTGTTAAATATCAGATTCCCGCCGCATATGCTCCAGCGGGACAAGCTCAAGCATCGACAGTGCGTATTGTTATTCCGGGTCTTCAGGAGACCTTGGATCAGATCTTGACTTTTTGTACCACCCTTGCTCAGGCAGTTGCTGCTACTTCTCAAGCTGGGGGAGGCAGTCAGACTCCAGTTGCCCAGACACCTGAGCAAGTTACTCAGGGCCATCAGACATCGGGGGCGGTTCCAGCCCAGCCGGTTGCTCCATTTCAGGACTTCGTGGTCCCCGTTATGCCAGATGATGAGCAGCGTAGGCTGTAGAGGTTTATTAGACTTCATCCTCCGACATTCAGTGGTACTGAGGGCGAGGATGCCCAGGGTTTTCTAAACATGTGTCAGCGGATGCTTCATACTGCTGGGATTCTGGAGACCAGTGGGGTCTCGTTTGCTACTTTTCAGTTTTCTGGTGCTATCACTTGGTGGGAGTCTTTTAAGAGGCGTAGGCCTGTTGGTTCAACACCCCTCACCTGGCAGCAGTTCTATACTATCTTCTTAGAGAGTTATGTACCGCGTTCTCACAGAGAAGAGCATCACAGCCATTTTGAGCAGATGCGTCAAGGGAAGATATAAGTGACGTAGTATGAGATATGGTTGTCGGAGTTAGCTCGTCATGCCACTGAGTTGGTCCCTACTGATAGGGAGAGGATTATGAGGTCTGTGGATGGCCTCACTTACCATCAACGCCTTTTCAGGACTCGGGACAGAGTGTCAGGTGCTACCTTCGAGCAGGTTGTTTATATTGATCGAGATATTGAGTCAGTTCGCCGCCAGGAGCGGGTAGAGAGGGAGTCCAAGATGCTTTGTGGACCGGGTGGTTCTAGTGGTGCTCCTTCCAGGGGGAAGATTCAGCATGGTAGAGGCCGTTCGTTTAGGCCTCCTCGGTCAGGAGGCCCAGCCTATAGTGGTGCATCTTTGGGGCATGGTCCCCGCGGTTCTCAGCCAGGCCATTCTTCATTCGGTGCCCTTCCAGCTCAGAGTGCAGCTCGAGCACCATCAGTTCAAGGTTCCTCTATGCATGGTTCTCCTAGTGGCCATTCTGGTGCTAGCAGTTCATTTAAGTCCCCGTCTACAGATCTAGGGTGTTATTATGAGTGTGGATAGTTCGAGAATATGAGGAGGCAGTGTCCTCATCTTCTTGTAGGCCCATCTCATCTGAGGAGCCAGCCTTCGACTTCAGCTCCAGTTATTTCACCACCCACCCAAGCAGCCAGGGGTGGTAGTAAGTCAGCTAGAGGCCGCCCTAGAGGGGGAGGTCGAGCAGGTGGAGTTCAGGCCCGTATGTATGCCTTTCCATCCATGATAGGTGCTATGGCCTCCAATGTAGTTCACAGGTATTGTCTCAGTCTGTTGCCGAGATACTTTGGCTTTATTTGATCCTGGTTCTACATATTCCTATGTTTCTTCATATTTTGCCCATTTTCTAGATATGCCCCGTGAGTCTTTAGTTACATCTGTTCATGTGTCGACTCCGGTTGGCGATATAGTTGTTGTGGACCGTGTGTATCAGTCCTGTGTGATATCTATTGGGGGTCTGGAGACCCGAGTGGACCTACGGTTACTCAGCATGGTCGATTTTGATGTGATATTGGGCATGGACTGGTTATCTTCGAGTCAATGTTGTTCTTGATTATCACGCTAAGACCGTGACCCTAGCTATGCCAGGATGTCCGAGGTTTGAGTGGAGAGGTTCTTCTGATTATGTGCCTAGCAGGGTTATTTCCTACCAGAAGGCTCAACGTATGGTTGACAAGGGGTGTTTATCGTATCTGTCTTTTGTGAGGGATGTCAGTGGTGAGACTCCCGTTTCTATTGATTCGGTTCCTGTGGTCCGTGACTTTCCGAACGTGTTTCCTGCAGACCTGCCAGGCATGCCACCTGACAGGGATATTGATTTTTGTATTGACCTGGTGCCAGACACTCAACCTATTTCTATTCCATCTTATCGTATGACATAAGCGGAGCTAAAGGAACTAAGGGATTCATTCAGCCTAGTGTGTCACATTGGGGTGCACCGGTGTTGTTTGTAAAGAAGAAGGATGGTTCTATGCGTATGTGTATTGATTATCGGCAGCTGAACATGGTTACGGTGAAGAATCACTATCCCTTGCCTCGAATAGATGACTTGTTTAATCAATTGCAGGGTGCCAGGGTAATTTCCAAGATTGACTTGCGTTCCGGCTATCATCAGTTGAAGATTCGGGGACCAGAAGTCCAGAAGATTGCTTTCAGGACTAGATATGGTCATTATGAGTTTATGGTTATGTCATTCAGGCTGACCAATGCCCCAGCAGCCTTTATGCCCTTGATGTATAGAGTATTTCGGCCTTATCTGGATTCTTTTGTCATCGTGTTCATTGAAGATATCTTGGTATATTCCCGATCTCGGAGGGATCATGAGCAACATTTGAGAGTTGTGTTTCAGACCTTGAGAGAGAAGAGATTGTATGCAAAATTTTCAAAGTGTGAGTTCTGGCTTGATTCAGTAGCGTTGTTGGGGAACGTGGTGTCCAGTAAGGGTATTCAAGTTGATCCGAAGAAGGTAGAGGCAGTGCAGAGCTGGCCTAGACTGTCATCAGCTACCGAGATTCACAGTTTCCTTGGTTTGGCAGGGTACTATAGCCGTTTCGTAGAGGGATTTTCATCTATTGCAGCACCTATGAACAGGCTGACCCAGAAGGGTGCTCAGTTCAGGTGGACTGAGGAGTGTGAGGAGAGCTTTCAGAAGCTCAAGTCAGCTTTGACTACAGCTCCGGTGTTGGTTTTTCCTACAAGTTCGGGTTCCTATACAGTTTACTGTGATGCCCCGAGAGTTTTCCTTGGAGCGGTTTTGATGCAGGAGGTAGGGTGATTGCCTACGCGTCCAGACAGTTGAAGGTGCACGAGAAGAATTATCTAGTGCACGATCTTGAGCTAGCAGCTATTGTCCAGGCCTTAAAGATTTGGCGTCATTATTTGTATGGAGTGCATTATGAGATGTTCACTGATCACCATAGTTTGCAGCATCTGCTTAAGCAGAAGGATATGAATTTGCGTCAGAGGAGGTGGTTGGAGCTTCTCTAGGATTATGACATCACTATTTTATATCATCCGCGTAGCGGCCGATGCCCTGAGTCGCAGAGCGGAGAGTTTGGGGAGTTTAGCCTACCTTCTAGTAGCAGAGCGACCTTTATCATTTGATGTTTAGGTTTTAGCAGGTCAGTTCATGAGATTGGATCTATCTTAGCCCCCTTGGGTTTGGCTTGTGTAGCCTCCAAGTCTTCTCTTTATGATCAGATTAGAGCACGCCAGTATGATGATCAACCCTTGCTCGTTCTTCAGGACAGGGCCCGTCGCGGTGATGCCAGGGATGTGGTTATTGGTGATGATGGGGTCATGAGGATGCAGGGCCGGATTTGCGTGCCCAATGTGGATGGACTTCGAGATTTTATTTTAGCTGAGGCCCATAGTTCGCGGTATTCCATCCATCCGGGGGCCGCAATGATGAATCAGGATCTGCGACATCATTATTGGTGGAGGCGGATGAAGAGAGATATTGTTGAGTTTGTGGCTCCGTGTCTTAACTGTCAGCAGGTTAAGTATGAGCACCAGAGACCAGGTGGATTGCTACAGAGATCAGATATTCCAAAGTGGAAGTGGGAGAGAATCACCACGGACTTCGTAGTTGGGCTCCCACGGGCTTCGAGGAGGTTTGATGCTATATGGGTTTTTGTGGATCGGTTGACCAAGTCTGCGAACTTCATTCCTATTGGTACTACTTATTCTTTGGAGCGGTTAGCTGAGATCTATATCAGGGAGATTTGCCGATTGTATGGGGATCCAGTTTCTATCATTTCTAACAGAGGTACTCAGTTCACATCTCACTTTTGGAGGGCCGTGCAGAGGGAGTTAGGAACTCAAGTTGAGTTGATCACATCGTTTCATCCTCAGACCGACGGGCAGTCGGAGCGAGTTATTCAGATTTAGGAGGATATGTTGCGTGCCTGTGTCATTGATTTTGGGGGTTCATGGGACCAGTTTCTGCCACTCGTGGAGTTTTCTTATAATAATAGTTATCAGTCGAGTATCCAGATGTCTCCGTATGAGGCTTTATATGGTAGGAGGTGCAGATCTCCAGTTGGTTGGTTTGAGCCGGGCGAGGCTACGCTATTGGGCACAGACTTGGTTCAGAATGGCGTTGTGTAAGGTGAGGTTGATTCAGGAGCGGCTTCGCACGGTGCTGTCTAGGCAGAAGAGTTATGCGGACCGGAAGGTCCGAGATGTGTCTTTCATGGCTGGGGAGAAAGTGCTGCTGAAGGTGTCACCTATGGAGGGTGTTATGAGGTTCAGAAAGAGTGGAAAGATGAGCCTCCGGTTTATTGGGCCTTTTGAGGTGCTTCAGAGGATTGGGGAGGTGGCTTATAGACTTGCCTTGCCTCCCAGCTTATCGAGTATTTATCCGGTGTTCCATGTTTCGATGCTCCATAAGTATGTTGGTGACCCGTCTCATGTTTTGGATTTTAGCACGGTTCAACTCGAGGGTTATATGTTATATGAGGTAGAGCTAGTGGCTATTTTGGGTCGTCAGGTCAGAAAGTTGAGGTCTAAGGATATAACTTCAGTGAAGGTTCAGTGGAGAGGACATCCAGTGGAAGATGCCACCTGGGAGACCAAGCGGGAGATGCGGAGCAGATATTCTCATTTATTCGAGACTCCAGGTATGTTTCTAGACCCGTTCGAGGATGAACGTTTGTTTAAGAGGGGGAGGATGTAACGACCTGGCCGGTCGTTTTGTGAGATTAGCCCCGTTTCCCCCACTTTTGCTTTATCATGTGTTGCTTAGACTATTTATGTTGTGTTGGGTCAGTTGGTTTGGGTTCGGAGTGGTCGTGGTGAGAACTGAGACACTTAGTCTCTTAAAGTAGCTTAATAGTTGAAAAAGTCAACTAGGAGTTGACTTATTGGTAAATGACCTCGGAATGCGGATTTTATGGTCAGATAGCTTCGTTAGGTGATCTGGAGCTTAGGAGTGTGTTCGGAATGAAGTTTTGACGTCCAGTGTAGAATTAGGCTTGAATTGGCGAATGTTAGTTTTTGGTTGGTTTCGGCATCATTGGAGAAATTTAGAAGTTTCAAAGTTCCTAGGCTTGAATTTGATGTGATTTTAGTGTTCTTGCGTTGTTTTTGGTGTTTCGAAGGCTCGAATAAGTTCGAATGAGGTTATGGGTGTGTTGGTATGTTTGGTTGGGGGCCCCGAGGGGGTCGGGATTAATTTCGGACTGTTAACGGAGAGTTGCACTTAGGAAATTGCAGCAAAATTGCTGCTGGTGTCTTTTTGCTGGTGTGGCCGCACCTGCGGATGGGGAGCCGCTGGTGCGATGGCCACATGTGCGAAGATCATTGCGCATGTGCGAGAAGAGGCCAAGCTGGAGGAGTCTGCAGGTGCGAGGCATGGGACACACCTGTGAAGCCGCATGTGCGGGTGAGGCACCGCAGGTGCGAGTATTGGACTGTTAGTGGATTCTCGCAGGTGCGCACCTAGGACCGCAGGTGCGAAAAATGGTCCGCATGTGCGGATTAACTGGACAGAAAGTATAAATAAGTGCCTCCGCAAAATTTTGGGCATTCTTCCATTTTTGCATGCGGGTTGAACTAGTTTAAGAGCAAATTGAAGGAGGAATTCGAGGTTCTTTAGTGGAGGTAAGTTTCCCGGAATAAAAACTCGTTTCTATGTTATTTTGTGATGGATTGGGCTTGGAATTTGAGGAATTAAAGTAGAAAAGTTGGGAAAAATGGGAGAAAATTTTTGAAATTTTTTTTGGTGTTTTGTGTGGGCAATTGAGGTCGGATTTTGGTAAATTTGGTATTTATAGAATCGTTGGAGGATAAGGATGCTAGTGATGTGTACTTTATAGAAATCCGAGACGTGGGCCCGGGGCTTGGATTTGACCGAATTTCGAGAATTGTGTTAAAATATATATTTTTCGATTGGGTTTTGTTCCGTTAGCATATATTAATGATGTAAAACTAATTTCGGTTAGATTTGGAGCATTTGGGAGACAATTCAAGGGGCAAGCGCATCGCGGAGTAGCTTTTGGGCTGTTTTGAGGTAAGTAAAGAATGTAACTCTAAACCTGAGGGTATGACACCCCGTTATTGATATTCTTTTGGCGAATGAGGTGACGCACATGCAAGGTGACGAGCGTGGGGGCGTGCATCGATAGGTATTGTGACCTGGTCCGTCCCGTAACGACTATTTGGTCGCGTATTCAATTTGAAATCCTGTGATATCCTATATTTCAGAAGTTCATGCTTGTTTATGGGCTGAGCCATGTTTGGGGCCTTGTGCCGACCTGTTTAGACCCTCAGGGGTATTTTCCATGTTTGGGGCATTGTGCCGACCTGTTTAGACCCTCGGGGGTATTTTCCATGTTTGGGCCTTGTGTCGACGTGTTTAGACCCTCAGGGGTATTTTCCATGTTTGGGGCCTTGTGCCGACTTGTTTAGACCCTCAGAGGTACTTTTACACAATTCTACCACTATCCTAATAGCTCATCTGTGAACTCAGTCATGTTTACCACTTGTTGTTATTTTCTATGTAATCACACTGCTTTGAAACTCTGAGAAGTATTTTTGGCTGAGTCCCGTGAGTTGAGATGAATTGCCCGAGTGGCTTGTGAGGATGATTGAGTTAGGCCGAGAGCCGAGTATGTGAGGATAGTTAATGATTGGGCTGCGCGCCGCAGCAATATTTATATGTCCAGGCCGAGAGCCGAGTATGTGAGGATAGTTATTGGTCGGGCTGCACGCCGCAGCAGTATATATGTTATATATTACATATGGATCGGGCTACACGCCGTAGCAATATATATATTATGTATGGGTGGGGCATCACGTCGTAGCAATATATATATTGTATATGGATCGGGCTGCATGCCACAATAATGTATGTATTGGATCGGGCTGCACGCCGCAGCAGATATATCGCTTGGGCTGAAGGATCCCCTCCAGGAGTCTGTACACCCACAGTGAGCTCAATCAACTATTATATGGATCGGGCTGCACGTCGCAGCGTACGTTATAAGGATCGGGCTGCACGCCGCAGTAATATAGATATGTATACTTATATGTAGTCGGGCTTCTCGCCGCAGCAGTTGTGTGTATTCATGGTACTTGCAGAGTATGAGTGTTTAGTGTGAGTATGAGATACTAATAGTGATGTCCCGAGTGACTGAGAGGCTTGCCTGAGAGGCTTTATTGTGAGTGATATTGTGCCCGAGGGGCTTATATTTTATGAAAATACTGTTCACTCTTCTTTACACTGAGCCACTGATGATAAATGTTTTTATACGAGATTTTTAAATGGAAACTGTAGTTTTATGAAATATTCGAAATTGTAGAGTCCTGACTTGATCTATTAATCTCCACTGTTATTCATTATATGGATTTACATGATTTGTAAATGCTCGTCACTACACTCAAGGTTTTAGTTACTTTGATTACTTACTGAGTTGGCATACTCTCGTTATTCCCTGCACCTCTGTGTGCAGATCCAGGTACCATACCATCTCACTAGTTGATTTTCGGACATGCTTAGAGTTGTTCGAGGATCGAGGTAGCAGCTCAGCGTTCCCATCTCACCTCCTTTCTTTTCCTTAGTTCATAGTTTTTGGTCTTTTGTACTCCAGGCTTTGTAGTAGCAAGTCACCTTGTTGTACATTTGTATTTACAGTTCTAGATGCTCATGACAGTTGACTCCAGGTTTTGGGGAAGCGTATATAAATTGTTCACCTCATTTTGTTGTTTTAAAATCTTATAATTTTGGGAAATTATGTAATAATATGATAGTCTGAAATTGTTGGCTAGCCTAGTTCCATGATAGGCGCCATCATGACCGGCTTAGGAGTTGGGGTCGTGACAGTATAGCAATTGGTTTTGATTTGAAAGGTACATTCTAGGTGTTATAATTTAAAAAAGTGTAGTTCAAGTCCAGATATCATTATGATAATGTAGTGCTTGTAATGCTGAGATTAGTGTTTATTGATGTATACATTGTGGTGCTTTGTCGAGTTGTGGATGTGTTTTTAGGATGGTTTTGGTGGTTCCTGGTAGGTGGATATGCCTAGTTACGGGGGAGACGCTGCCAAAATTTCTGAATAATTTGGGAGTTAGTCAAATTTAGGGACTTGAGGTATGTGAGAAAAGATATAAATTATGTTAAGTTTTTGGGGCGGACACTAGTTCTATTCGAGGATGAATGATCCTAAGCGGAGGAGAATGTAAGGCCCGGGAAAATTTTACTAAGTAATTTAAGATTTTATAGTGCCAAGGTAGGCTAATTATATTATTTTATATGCAAAATGAGGGCTATTAGTAAGATCTATATCAAAGGGATATGGTAATAAGTGTATGAGGAATATAATGAGTAATGTGGGGTCTAAGGAGAGTCCTAACTCTAAGTCAAGTTGGAAAATTGCAAAATAGGCTAAAATTCCAAATGAGTACGCACAAGACAAAACTTTGGACGATCATATCTACAAATTTACAAGGTGTTATGTGATTAAACCTATCATGTGAAATATTTTTGAGTCTAGTTTCTAACGCTTCAAACCGTTCGTTATTTGGACACTCATACAAAAAGTGATGACAAAATTACCAAAAACTAACATAATGCAATTATGCGGTCACTTCTGCGACCACATAAGTGGTTATGCGACCGTAAAATGGTTGCATACCTATCTAGTGGTGCCCATTCCTGGGCATCAGTTTTGCGGTGCATTGTGCGACCCGCATACCAATTGTGCGGTCCATTATGCGACCGCAGACCCGAGTTTGGAGGGTTAATTTTCCTATTTTCATAACCCGACCCATTTTGATAAATAGCTTTGGGGCTTGTTTTCAGGTGTTTTTTCCGAGGGTTTAGAGAGAGGTAAGAGCATTGTAGAGATAGATAAGGAGGAAACATAGCATTGTAATCACATATTCTTGCACCAACCTTCAAGAATCAAGAAAAGCCAACCGCCAGATCATTATCTTTCCGGGTAAGTCCTACTTCTAAGATTTCATACAAGAGGTTATGAGTCCATATATATATTGTGGGGTTGGAAATAGGCCATGCATGTGACACAAAGTTGTAGCATGTGGAGTAATGAACCATTTTGGGTAGTTTCTTGTTGAAATTGGTTGAGGGACGAAAAGATCTCCATTGTAGATCCTTGTAGTTATTTCTCATGTTAGGTGTTTGACAAAATTCCTAAGAGAGTTACATCATGGGAATCTTTCAACCAATTTTCACTTTATTCCTGTAGATTGTTATTGCTAGAAGTGTTGGGGCGTTGTAGTAATTTAAGGAAAGCTCAAACAAGGTATGTTGGCTAAACATTCTCTCTTAGAATCAAATCCCATAATGTTCCCATAAGTTCAAGTATGGTTGGCTCAAGATTCCTAATTTATATATTCCGGGTTATCCCCTATAAACTTGATTATTCCGAATGAGCCTTATTCAAAAGATAGATGTTCAAAGTATGGTTTGCATATTGAAATGTTATGGCTTTGAGTTGTGTGTTAAATGAAAACTAGTATACCAATTGGGTGAGAAAAACTCGATATGTTTAAGGCTCTAAATTGCTCATATGTGTACCTAAAGTCTTGATTGAAAATGTCTTGTTGATGATAATCTAGAAAGATGTTTGAAAATTAAATAAGTGAATTGGGAAATAGAGTTTGGACAACGTGCCAAGATTTTAAGTTATAATTATGGCTAGTGATGCCAATTAAATGAGAGAATCTGATAAAGATTGTGAAATGAGCCTCGACTCAACTGTTTGAAAATTATTTTGAAAATAGAATTGCATGAATGCTTTTGTACCCAATTCATGCCCATAAGTAGCTATTTAACTAAAGCTTTGCTTTATAAATGTATCCAGTGTGAATTGAGTTCTTAAATACTCAGGTTTTAAAATTGTACATTGTCATTTCTAGGAAACAGTATCGCAAGAGTAAATGGTGTATTGATTGTTTATGATTTTGATGTGTGTTTCTATTGCTGGTTGGTATGCCCTAGTATTTTGGATGAAACTTTTTGTGTTTGAAGTTTTCATTACTAATGAATTTGAGGTATATGATTTTTGAAATATTCTATATGTTGATATTTGATGGTGATCTTTGAAATTGAAAGAAATGAAAGTGTTGAATATGAAATACAACAAAGCGCCAAGAATAACTTTATAATTTGGGCCACTCGTGCCAATGTAGTGAAAACAAGGGAAAGATATATGAAATTATTATTATGGTTGATGTCTCAAATGAGATGGCTTAGCCGATCGGGCTGAGATCGAACTCCGTGTAATAACACGACGGTATTATGGATGAAATTATGAAAACGGTTCATGTCTTAAATAAGACGGATTAGATGATCGGGTCGAAATCGAACTCCGTGTAATAGCACGATGTTATTGTGGATGAAATTGTCAATATGGTTGATGTCTCAAATGAGATGGCTTAGCCGATCGGACCGAGATCAGACTTCATGTATAACACTGTGGTATTGTGGATAAAATTGTGAATATGGTTGAGATCTCAAATGAGATGGCTTAGCTATTCGGGCCGAGATAGGACTCCGTGTAAGAACACGATGGTATTGTTGAATGTGGCATATTGGCACTAAAAATCACCCAACCTAATAATGTGGAAATTGACTTAAAAATCTATATGACTATCAACTTGATGTTTTAGGTGTTATATAAAGCTCATATTGTATTCTTGACTATTTCCCCCTGTGTTATTGTTCATTCTATTGAGTTAGTGTCTTAGTTTCACATACTAGTGCTATTCGACGATACTAACGTCCCTGTTGCTGGGGACGCTTCATCTTTAAATGGATGCAGGTTGTTCCGTAGCAAACAGTGTTGATCACAGATAGTGATGCATCCTATCTTCAGCTGACTTGGTATGCCCCACTTCATTTCGGGGTCATTTATCTCTCTCATATGCTTTGTATTTTGACGTATAGTCGGAGCCTTGTTGTCAGCATTTCCATATTACTCTTCAGTTGTACTTAGAGGCTTCGTAGACATGTTGTGGGTAGTGGTTGATGTTGGGAGTAAAACTAGAAATGTTTGTATTTAGAAAACATGTTTTTCAATATCTTTAAACTTGTAATATTTTTGAAATTATGGATGAAGCTACTAACGGAAATGAAATTGAAGTTGTTAATGAAAACTACTTAGTGTTTGATTAATGTCGTGCATCTCCTTTTTATTCATGTATTAGTTTATGTAGAAGGAAATCTAACAGGCTTGCTCAGCCGGGTTCACTCGGTTGAGTGTCAGTCGCTCTCCCCGAGTTTGGGGCATGACAATATACTTACATTGGACTTAGTAGAACCCAAGAAACCTAGTCTCTCTTCATCCAAAACCAGTCCCCCAACAAAACTACAAGAAGGAGAAAGGAAAATTAGCAAGCTGGCCGGGTTTTTTGACACTAGAATCGCTTCGTATCACCCAAAATCACCTAGGGTTGGTGTGGGTTTTTTGGGGAGGAGTTACAAGGGTTTTCTCCTATGTTTTTCTCATGAGATTATGTTTAAAATGTGAGATAATCATCCCATATAAAGGGCCCCTTGGCCGCCATTTATCTTCCTCTTTTGGGGATTTATTTTGTTCCTCCATTTAAGCAAGTAGGTGATGTACCTACTTGTCACCCACCAGTCTGCACAATCTTGTATAAACATAAATATCTTTCTACTCCAACGCCATATTGATGAGCGGTTTAATAAGTTAGAAAGTAGACTCGTATATCTTCAATTTTGTAGGTATATCACCCCATAACTCCAAGTACATTTAGATAAAACGTAGTGACATCAGACCCAAATATTTTGTAAAATTATGAATGCACTTGCGGCAACATTTGTCGAATTTTGTTTCATTACTTATTTGACTTCATATCTTAACACAATACTATCATATGACTATAATACCTCATAATATCACTTTCTTATCATGTTACATACCCTATTCTCATCCCAAAAGTATCGCTTATAACATTTCCAACTTGCTGACTTTCGACGAAACTTATTTTCTTTTGATTTCTTTAGCTTCTAAATCTTCCAACCCTCTTAGTACTTCATGATCATAATCTTAAATATTTTTAACCTCCAAGGTAACTTTATTAACTTACTTTATGTACTTTCAAAGATAATCTCATTTCTAAGCTTACATCAATTGACTTACTATGTACTCTTACGTAAGAAAACATGGGGTGTAACATTATTCCCCCCCTTGGAACATTCATCCTCGAATGTTGGCTGATGCTCTTATCAGTCTCATAACCTACAGATCTTACAAATAATTTAATATTGTCTGTGCCATCTAGGCAACTGTTCTATGAATAAATTTAAAGGCCTAGGCATTCCCCCATTTAGGCCTCTTTCTCAAACCAAGACATGTGGTCGGAATTCTTCATATCTCGTAATTGTTGGTACCTTCTTTCATGTAGCATGTACGACTCTGCCATTGTACGCACTTCTACATGACTCTTCTCTTCATTTTCCTCCAACTTCTAGGAAATCTCTAGGCCTCACTCTGGGAATATATGGAAAACTATAACAATATGTTCCGCTGGGAGCTGCGGGGACCATGCCCCGAAGATGCACCACTATAGGTTGGGTGGCCTGGCTGAGGAGGCCTGAATGGCCGACCTCTACCATGCTGAAAATGTCCTCAGGAAGGAGCACCACTAGAACTACCAGATCCACGAGGCCTCTTGGCCTCCCTCTCTACTCGATATCTCGAGCAATATTAACAACCTGCTCGAAGGTAGCATCTGATACCCTCTCCCGAGTCATCAAAAGGTGGAGCTAATATGTGAGGCCATCCACGAACCTCCTAATCCTCTCCCTATAAGTAGGGACCAACTTGGTGTCATGACGATCAAACTCTAAAAACCGCATCTCATACTGCGTCACTAATAGCTCGCCCTGACGCAGCTGCTCAAACTGCCCGCGTTGCTCCTCCCTGTGAGACTGAGGAACATACTTCTCCAAGAAGATAGTGGAGAACTGCTGCCAGGTGAGGAGTGCTGCACCAACAGGCCTACGCCTCTCGAAAGACTCCCATCAAGTAAAAGCAGCCCCAGAAAACTGAAAAGTAGCAAACGAGACCCCACTGGTCTCCAGTATCACTGTAGTACGAAGAATCCTCTAACACATGTCCAGAAAACCCTGGGCATCCTTGCCCTTAGCACCAGTGGATGTCGGAGGCTGAAGTCCACTGAATCTCTCCAGCCTACACTGCTCATCATCTGGCATAGCTGGAACCACGAAGCCCTGAATTGGAGCAACCGGCTGGGGTGGAAATTCCCCTGGTGTCTGAAGGCCTTGAGTAACCTGCTAAGGTGTCCGGGCATGTGGAGTCTAAATGCCTCCCCCGGCCTTAGAAGTAGCAGCAGTAGAAGATGCAGCAACTGCCTGAGAAAGGCTGGTACATATAGTCAATATCTAAGCCAGAGTCTCCTGATGACCCGGAATAACAATTGGGACTGCCGGTGCCTGAGCCTGCCCCGCTGGAATATCTGCGACAGGAACCTGATCATGAATGGTAGGTGGACCCTCTAGTACTTCCCAGCTGTTGCACGGGCTGGTCCCCTGCCTCTACTACATCCTCGGCTGCGGCCTCGACCTCTCGCTGGTCTAGCTGGTGTCTAGTCACCTTGATCGGTAGCGCGTGTCCTCACCATCTGTGAGAGAATGAAACAAAAAAAGTTTAGACTTCCACAATCAAAATAATGGCACGACATAATTAAAGAAAATGAGATTTTCCTAAGGGTTTTGTAGCCTCTCGAATATAAGTATAGACGTCTGTATCGATCCGCAAGACTCTACTAAACCTGCTCATGACTGTTGAGTCCTATGTAACCTAGTGCTCTGATACCAACTGTCACGACCCAAAATCAATATAGGTCGTAATGGCACCTATCGTGAAACTAGGCCAACCAACTACTGAGAGTAATACACAAAACTGTCCGTTTAATGTCACAAGTAAAAGTAATTCTTTTAAAGTTACTATTTTAAAGATACAATCAACAGCGGTAATACCACAAAAATCAAATCTAACCACAACCCAGCACCCGGATACAATTGTCATGAGCATTTAAGGAGATGAATACAATATCTGATAACAAACCCCTACTAATACAATCCGGAGAATATTAGAAATCTACGAAGTAAGAAAGGAAAGAAGACAAGATGGGGACGCCAAACAGCTACCTCTATCCTCGAGCAAACTCAGAGCAAAGGAGAAATCAGCTAACGCTCAGATCTTGTACCTGGATCTGCACACAAAGGTGCATGGAGTAACGTGAGTACGCCAACTCAGTAAGTAACCAAAGTAACTAAAGACTTGAGTGCAATGATGAGCATTTAAAAGTGATAGTTTCATAAAAATATGTGCGAGTGAAAACAAATAGAGTAATCCAAAAGACTACATTTACATAATACATTACAAATTCCAAATCCCCCTTCTAAACTTGCATAAAACATTTACTCAACGTCTATTAAAGAGACTCAGTGTAAAATGAGGGGGAAAACTATGATCTCAAAATTTATAGCCTCTCGGGCACAACAGCACTCTTACGTAAGATCTCTCAGTCACTCGTGACTCCTCTATCAGTACTCAATGCTCACACTCAGCACTCTCACTCAACAGGTACCATGTATCCCCACAAACAGATGCGGCGTGCAGCCCGATCCACATAGCATATGTTGCGGCGTGCAGCCCGATCCAAATAATATATATATATATATATATATATATATATATATATATATATATATATATATATATATATATATATATATATATATATATATATATATATATATATATATATATATGTTGCGGCGTGCAGCCCAATCCAAATAACAGTCGACTGCGCTCACAAAGGGTGTACGGACTCCTGGAGGGACTCGTATAGCCCAAGCGCTATATTGCTGCGGCGTGCAGCCCGATCCAATATATATATATATATATATATGTGTGTGTGTGTGTGTGTGTGTGCTTTTGCGTGCAACCCGATCCATATAATATCTATATATGCTGCGGTGTGCAGCCCGATCCATAACTATCCTCATGAGCTCGGCTCTCGGCCTTACTCAGTCATCCTCTCAAGCCGCTCGGGAAACTCTTCTCAATATCACGGGACTTAGCCCCAAATACCTCACAGTATTCTAACACATTGGGATAACATTGGAATAACAACAAGTAATAATCATGACTGAGTCCACAAATCTTCTATTTAAAAGTAGTGTGAGAATAGTGTAAAAATATCGCTGGGGGTCTAAACAGATCGGCACAAGGCCCCAAACGTGGCATACAACCCATAATAACATATAAATCTCAAAAATACAAGACATCTGATGATTTCAAATCAAATACGTGGCATAATAGTCACCACAGGACGGACCAAGTAACAATCCCTACCGGTGCACGCCCACACGCTCGTCACCTAGACTGTGTGTCAACTCATTTACCAAAATAAGTCAAATACCAGGGTTTCATACCCCCAGGTCTAGAGTTAGAATCGTTACTTACCTCAAACCGGCCCGAAAACTACTCCACGATGCTCTTTCCCCTCGAATCGGCTCTCAAATGCTCCGAGTCTATAAAAATCAGATTAATAAAATCAAAATATGCTACGAAGACGAAACACATTCGAAATTTATCACAATTGGGCACAAATCCCGAAATTGGCCAAACCCGACCCCGAGCTCACGTCTCGGAATTCTATAAAAATTGCGTCACAATAATCCTCATCCTTTCCCGAGTTTATACATACAAAATGCATCGAAATCCGACAACAATTGACCCCTCAATTCCTCAATTTAAGTCTCAATTTCTCATGCCCTAACTTCCCCAATTTTGGGTTTAAATCCAACTAATTTCAAGTTTAATTACTAAGAAAACAACATAGAATCGAGTTATGAAGTTAAAAATCTTACCTCCAAGTGTTTCCCCTTTGATTCCCTCTTTAATCTCTCCCAAAAGCTCGAATTCCGTCCAACAATGGTGAAAAGTGGTCTAAAACTCGCGGATATGGCTTTTTAAAGCACACCGCTTAGGAATTCCTCACTGCGATCGCGGAACTCCCTACGCGATTGCGAAGAACAAATATGCTGCCCCACTAATTTACCTTACGCGATCGCAGAACCTCCCTCGCGTTCAAAGTTAACAGACACACGACCCTACGTGATCGCAACCCAACTCACGCGATTGCGTAGAGAAAAATGCCTTCACTCCACTGCAGCTCGAATACCCTACGCGAACGCGGCACTGGCCATGCATTCTTGATGAATCACTTCCCACACGACCCCGATCGCGACCCTTTTACTGCGATCTCATAGAAAGACCTCGACTCCACCCCTGCTAAGCCTACGTGATCGCGAACTCACTCCTGCGATCGCGTAGAAGATAAACCAGAAGAAACACCAGCAAAAATTCTGCAACTTTTCAATATCCAAACTTGGTCCTTTAACCTCCCGAAACGCACCCGAGGCCCTCGGGACATCAACCAAACATGCCAACACTCTCCATAACACCATTATAACTTAGTCAAGCCCCAAAAATAACGCCCAAATACCAAAATCACATCGGATTCAAAACACGTCTAATTGACCTAAAATTTTGCACACACATCCAAAATGACACTACGAACCTGTTCCAACTTCCAAAATTCAATTCCGACCCCGATAGCTAATTTTTCACTGCCGACCGGAAATCGCAAAAAACTCAATTTTTCCAATTCAAACCTAATTCTATACCGGACTTCAAAACCACATTCCGCACACACTCCTAAGTCCCAAATCACCTAACAAAGCTATCCGAGCCATAAATCTACATTCTGAGGTCGTTTACCAATAAGTCAACTTCCAGTTGACTTTTCCCACTACTAAGCCAATTTGAGAGACTAAGTGTCTCAGTTCTCACCACGACCACCCCGAACCAACCGACCCACACATAATAATTAGGTTAACTAGCACATAACAAAGCTGGAATAGGGGAAAAGGGCTAATCTCACGGAACGACCGATCGGGTCGTTACAGAACCTAAATAACTAAGAGTAGGAGTTTGGAAAACCATAACATAAAGGGTAAAGGGAGGGGGGCAGGTTTTAGAAATAGCTTATTTTTCAAAAGCAACTAGATTCAGATTACAAGATTGCAAACATCACTGCACCAAGAAACAAAAGAAATCCATGTTCAACACATAGCTCAAGACGGTTGGCATGTGATTAGGTAGAATTCATGTTATTATTTAAAACAATCATGGCTAAAACACAGAATCAATTAGGCAAAACATTTGAATTAAACAGGCAGGATATATGAGTTAGACTAGTGATCACATATTTACAGTACCTTGCAAAAAACCAGACTAAGCCTTAATCTTTGGAGAGGATTTATGCTATTTGAAATAACTTAGACTTAAGTTAACAGTATCATCCAATGAAATCATATAGCCATATAAAGGAAAGAACCATGCTAGAAATTGAATAGGGTAGTCAAATAAAGCAATGAAATTGCAAAGACTAGAGCGTACTAGTTTAGAAGAAAGCAAGTAAAAGGGCAATAGCAGTTAATTTCCAGAATGATTTGGCCTTGGATTTCAGCCGGTCAAATAATAAACACTTAGTATAGAAACCAGAACAAGAGAGAGCAAAGAAAACTTAGGTTTTTGTGAGAATAGCAGGATTCACCCCTCTAAAGGGAATGGGGAAGGGGTTTAAATAGTCTCAATGAGATAGACAAATAAGACAATGAATCAATCCTACACAAATAAGTCATGAGAATAACTTCAGAATCAATTAGAGTCGACCTCAATCAATTAACAGGGAAAAATAACATAAAATCAGGTCAATACCACTTAATTTAGGGAAAACATTATATTGAATCAATCAGTAGTCAAGTACCAGATCATATAAGGCAAGGAAATAGTTCCAGAATCAATTAGAAGCAGTTCCATAATCAAAGCATAAAAATCAAGCCAGTAAGGGAGTTAAGGAAAGTAGTACGAGTAATAAATCACATAAATAAGGTAAGAACAGGTAAAATCTTAATAAGGAAATACTAGTACTAAAGGAAAGCTATTTCAAAACCCAATTTAGGTAAGTAAATTCAATTAACACTTAATTGAAAGAGTTACAGGTAAACGGACAGAAACATTAGGATAAATAAATAATTGAAACCCTAAGAAATACATATAGATGGAACTTATGAAATCAAGTAAAAAGCAGTCAAAAAGTAAATAAGAAAACCAGAGATGAGACCTTTAAATGTTAAAACATTTTCTTAAAAAAATCCATTAGAACCAAAACCCTAGAAAATCGGTCATAAAATAATAAAAGTAGTAAGAAACAGAAATGTTGAAATTTTCAAGAGGAAATACTAAAACAAACACTAAATCATTTCAGATCTAACAGGACCTAAGCAGATTTATCCAGGAAATAGCCAAGTTCATAAAAAAAATAAAAAGAAGTGAACCAAATCTAGTTTGAACTAGAGATTTCAAACCATAAAATACAAAAAGAGTCGTACTCACAGGTATCAAAGTGAACATAGACGAAATAAATATGAGAGACTTTGAACCAGATTTGGTTCGAGTCTCTTGAGATTCACATCAAGTAACAGAAGAATCGTATAACCAGTAAGGAGATGAATCCAAATAAGGCATGGAATCGAAGAGAAATCTCATGATTCAAGAGGGATGTGTGACGGCGGCTCTAGGGTTCGAAGGGGTGAGAGAGAAGAGAGGAGAGTGGAGGATCCTAAGGCGGCGGGTTGGAAGAAATGAGGTAGGGTTTAGGGGTGCTTGTTTAATTAAAAAGAGGTAAGTGATTAAGGGTCGTTGATCTTCTGAGATCAACGACCAGGATTAGATTTTAGGCGAACGGGTTATGGGTTAGGTTAGTATTGGGATGGGTAGGTCCGAAAAAATTTAATAATAAGGGCTATGCTTTAAATACCAAATTAAACTAATAAAATAATTTATAAAAATAATTAATGGATGATAAAATTCCATTTTTATATGAAAATGATTTAAAATAATTATTTAACTTCTATCCAATCTCAGACAGTAGATGGACTTCACCGGTGCAATGTGTGCCGAAAAAGGGGGGTATGACTGTGGTGAAAAATGAGAAGAATGAGTTGATCCCTACTAGGACCGTGATCGGATGGAGGGGATGCATGGACTACAGAAAGCTGAACAAAGTGACCCGAAAGATCATTTTCCATTGCCCTTCCTTAATCAGATGTTAGACAGACTTGCCGGGCGGTCCTACTATTGTTTCTTGGATGGGTACTCGGGTTACAATCAGATTCTCATAGCCCCAGAAGACCAAGAGAAAACCACCTTCACCTGCCCGTATGAAACCTTTGCATTTTCTCGGATACCGTTTGGATTGTGTAATGCACCCACTACATTTCAGCGATGCATGATGGCTATATTTACTGACATGGTGGAGGACTTCCTCGAAGTCTTTATGGGTGATTTTAGTGTGGTTGGAGACTCATTTGAAGAATGTTTTCAAAATCTTGACAAGGTTCTAGCCCGATGTGAAGAGACAAATCTTATGCTTAATTGGAAAAATGCCACTTTATGGTCGAGGAAGGCATTGTCCTCGGCCATAAGATCTCAAAGGATGGCATCGAAGTGGAAAAGGCAAAAATAGAAGTGATTTCAAAGCTACCTCCTCCAACTTCCGTCAAGGGAGTTAGAAGTTTTCTTGGGCATGCGGGGTTCTACCGAATGTTCATCAAAGACTTTTTCAAAGTGGTGAACCCCTTATGCAAGCTATTAGAGAAGGATGTAAAATTTGATTACAATGAAGAGTGCATGAAGGCTTTTGAGCTCTTGAAGTATAAATTAACAACCACTGCGATCATTACCGCACCAAATTGGAGCTCTCCCTTTGAGCTTATGTGCGACGCAAGTGACGTTGCAGTAGGAGCGGTTTTCGTACAAAAGGTGAAAATATTTCATCCGGTGTACTATGCAAGCAAAACAATGAATGATGCCCAGGTCAATTATACAGTGACGGAGAAAGAGTTGTTAGTAATTTTTTTCGCCATAGAGAAGTATAGGCCTTATCTCATGGGAGCCAAAGTGATTGTTCATACCGATCACGCAGCGCTCTGGTATTTGATGACAAAGAAGGAATCAAAATCTATATTGATGAGATGGGTTTTTTTGCTTCAAGAATTTGACCTCGAGATCATTGATACGAAAGGAAGTAAAAATCAGGTTGCAGATCATTTGTCCTGTTTAGAAGAGAAAGGGAGACCCAAAGATGGTATTGAAATTAATGATGCTTTCCCGAATGAGAAACTCCTCTCGGTTTCTTTGAATGATATGCCTTGGTTTGCGGATGTTGTCAATTTCCTTGTTACCGGCATTCTCCCGTGTGAGATCTTTTCTAACCAAAGGAAGAAACTCAAACGAGATAGTTTGGACTATTATTGGGACGAGCCCTACTTGTTCAAGATTTGCAATGATGAAGTGATTCACAGGTGTGTCCCCGAGGAGGATCAAATGAGCATACTTGATGCTTGTCATTCCTCTCCCTATGGTGGTCATCACGGTGGGGCGAGGACTGCTTCCAAGGTTCTTAGTTGTGGTTTTTATTGGCCAACCCTGTATAGAGATGCAAGTGAGCTTGTCAAGAGATGTGATGAATGCCAGAGAGCTGGGCGAATATCAAAGAAGGATGAAATGCCTCTCACAACTATTCTTGAATATGACATTTTTGACGTGTGGGGCATAGACTTCATGGGGCCTTTTTTGAGTTCGTGTGGCAATACTTACATTCTGGTGGCGGTTGATTATGTTTCCAAGTGGATCGAAGCTGTGGCTTTTTCCAACAACGAAGCCCGGAGTGTAGTAGCGTTGCTCAAGAAGAACATTTTCACATGGTTAGGTACTCCTCGAGCAGTTATTAGTGATGGGGGGTCTCATTTCTGCAATAGGACATTTGACACTTTGCTTGCAAAATATGGTGTCAATCACAAGGTCTCAACTCCTTATCACCCGCAAGCTAGTGGACAGGTGGAGGTTTCAAATAGGGAAATCAAAAGCATCTTGTCAAAAACTGTGAATGCCAATAGAACGGATTGGTCAAGGAAGCTAAATGATGTGCTCTGGGCTTATAGGACTGCATTTAAGACTCCAATCGGTATGTCTCCGTACCGGTTGGTGTTTTGTAAAGCGTGTCATTTGCCAGTTGAGCTAGAACATAAAGCCATGTGGGCCTTGAAGAGGTTAAATCTTGAGTGGGATGTTGCAGCAAATCTCCGTGTGGAACAACTCAATGAGCTAGATGAATTCCGGTTTCATGCCTATTCAAGCTCATCATTGTACAAGGAGAAGATGGAATACTTGCATGACAATTATGCCCGAAACAAGGAATTTAAGGAGGGTGATTTGGTCCTTCTCTTCAACTCTCGGTTACGTCTGTTTCTGGGTAAGCTAAAGTCCAAATGGAGTGGTCCCTTTGAGGTAGTGCATGTAAGACCTTTTGGTTCTCTTGACTTGAAGAACAAAAATGGCGAAATATTTCGGGTTAATGGGCATGGTGTAAAGCATTACTTTGGGAAGTTTGATGACAGCCACGTGGTGGCATTGATAAAGTTTCAATGATGATGGTAACCTGCATCGTGCCGCGACGTTAAATCAGGCGCTTCTTGGGAGGCAACCTAAGTGATTTTTCTTTGTTTTCCATTTTTCTTCTTAGATTAGGCTCTTTTGAACTAACTGGTTGTGAGATTTGTGTAGGAATTGTTGGTGCAGTGCAGGACTAATACTGGAAAATTTGGCTAAGTGTGGAATTGGACCGTTGACCGCACTCAAAATTTCACTGTCAGCGGAAGCATTTTTGCGGGGGCACAAAATTGTAGCGGATGCGGACTAGAAAAGTCCAAAATGAAACCTCTCTAAAGTTTCGTCCGCGGTGGATTTTTCTCAGTCAGCGGACCCTATTCCGCGGTCGCGCCTATTTTTCGCTCTCAGCGATGTTATTGAGCCTGCTGCTCTTCAAAACAGCCAAAAGCGCGGACCGCGGTGGAATTTTGCAGCCACGCCAGGTAATTCGGTGTGGGCCCTTAGGGTTTTAGTATAAATAGGAGGGCCCTCCTCCTTTTACACTTTTCATATCCTCACTTCTCAAAGTCTCTTTTGCACTTCATCTGCTTCCTGTTGCATCTAAACTTCATCTCATTTAGCAAGAGTAATTTCTACAACAAATTAAATAACTGGTATGCTTAGTTTCTTTGTCTTAATTTTAGTTCTTGTTTACATTTTATTTTTAGATAGATTCAATTTTAGATAGTTAGGGTTAATACAAGCCAAGAATCAAAAGTAGGCTTAATTGAAGTAAGTAGGCCAAGAATCAAAAGTAACTGGTATGCCTAATGGGGGTTGGGGTGTTTCACTTTGATTTTTAATTGCCTAAATTCTATGCTAAATGTAAACCCTAGATCATGAACATATCCTCAGAACCCGTTAGTTTTGAATTTCGCAGCCGCGGACATAATTTTGCAGTCCACGTTCATAAGCTTGACGTGTAAAAATATGGGTTGAATTTTCGTGGCCGCGGTGACATTTTCGCTGATAGCGGCTTGAATTACGCGGTCGCGCTTCAAATTCCGCGAACTGCAGAACTATCTTTCAGAGAGTTGATACATTGGGTCCGTGACCGTGTTCGTTTTTACGCGGACATCGGTGAAGCTTTCGCGACCGCGCCCAAAATTACGCTGTCAGCGGTGGTCCATCTTCTGATAGTTTGGGAGATAGTAACACTCCACCACCCCCGGCCCCAAGTGCAGCAGCTCCAGCGTCCACACTAGCCCCAATACATATTGATAGTAATGATGATGTCCCGGACGACGGGAAGGGTGGTGACACCTAGACAGGGGGATTGGTGAGATCAAGGAACCCGGTGTTATGGCAAGACCGGTTTGTGAATGAGAAATCCTACCACAAGTTCCAGGAGTGGTAGCCTCAAAGGTCACTTACATTGGAGAGGGTATTCATTAAGCGAAACCTTCTACCCCACAACCCAAATATCAAGAGGCACTTCAATGATAGAATGGGGTGGAAGTTCTTCACCGGAAACTTTCCGGAGTCTAATGATTTTTTGGTCAAGGAATTCTATGAAAATGCCGCCTACATAAAAAACAGCACATATTTGACCAAAGTCCGCAACAGGAAGATTATGTTTGATGGAAAAACTTTAAACGATTGTGCTGGGTTCAATGACGCGGATGAGTCCCTTTTATCTGGAGAAGGTGGCTATGGATGAGTTAGCCTGCCCTTGTCTTTCTTGAGTGATTGCTATTCCGGGGACTAATCCATCTTGGCTGACACCCGGGGTCCCTATCTATAGAAACACTCTGAGCTTCGATGCGAAGGGGTGGTCTACTTTTGTGTGCAGCCGGTTGGACCCTAGTACATATGATAGTGATATTCCAGTCTCTCGAGCTATTATTATGGGGTCTATCATGGCGGGGTTACCGATCAACGTCAGGAATATTATGGCAAGGGTGATTACCAGAGTGATTGGCAAGGATGAGAGGTCATATCCCTTCCCAAACTTCCTCACTACGTTCCTGAAGGACCAGGGAGTAGAAGAAAGGGAATTTGACACCAATGTGAAGACAAAGAGGCCATTTTCCTGGTATAGCCTTCAGGGTCCGGACAACCCCAAGTCCAAGGGCAAATCCACCACTTCCATTGGCCAGTCTGAAGAGCCAGGGGTGGTGGCCAATGGTTCCGAGCCTTCCAATGCCGAGGGTTTGTCGGCCGCCATGCCACATCCTCCCTCCGGACCATCTGCCTCTATTTCTACTTCAGTGCCTTCTTCTTCAGAATACCCTCAGACTGCTCTGAGGGTCAACCAGACATTGGCCGTCATCAACAATTGGCTACATGTAGCTACATCAAAGTTATCTGCCTTATCCAGTGTTGTAGCAGCCCAGGAAGCCCCAGCCCAGCTCCAGATGCCTCCATCATTGGAGGAATCATTGAGGACCATTCTTGACAACCAGAAGAAAATTCTGGAGTCTTTGGGAACCCATGATAAGGAAATCAAATCCCTGGGTAAACAGGTAAGGAAGATGAAGAAGGGCCAAGAAGATTTGAAGAAGGAGGTGGCAAAGCTCACTGCAGCTAGTGACATTCCTCTTGATCTACACATAGGAGAGCCTGCCTCTGCAGCTCAGACAACGCAGCCATCACAGATGCCAGAGCAGGAGGCCGTCAGAGAGCCGGTGAGTAGGGTGGTGATCACCCAGACCGAGGGTTTGGAGATTCAGCTGGAGGATCCCGAGGGAGATGACTCAGGCCAGCTACAGGACCCAATCAGTGACCCCATGCAGACAGAGGCATCATAGGGAGTTTTCTGTACTTTCTACCCTTCCCCTATTCTATTTTTGCTTTTAGCATTGAGGGCAATGCTAATTGTTAATTGGGGGGG
>ML341729.1:0-29227 GCA_005239505.1 Nicotiana paniculata | reverse complement strand
GGGGTGGCCCTGTTTTGATGATGATTTGGTCTGTAATAACCTTGATACTACTTTTTATTTTGTTTACTTATCGTACTTTATTTTCATACTTTTTATCTTTGGTATGTATATAAAGTTACATTTCCATGTATATATTCATTCCCCTTTTATGTATATTCGTTTTAATCCCCTATTGTACATATTCATTTTACTTTCCGTATTTTTACTTTATAACTTCTTTTATAATTTTCCTAAATAGTTTAATTTCTTATTTCTTTTAATAGCTTATTTTTGAATTTATAGCTTCTTTTTACATTTTTGTGATCAATAAGCCTTTGATTTTCTTAATACCACGGTTCTTTCCAAGGGTGGAATTTGTGTGAATCGGGTGGCTCTTCCCTACGATGGATGGCGTGACAACCTTCTTAAGGGATTGAGTCCGTTTTTCTTTTTGTTTTGATATATGGTAGTAATGAATAAAAGTGACTTAAGTAAGCTTCACTTGGCACCAGAACATTTACCTTTGACCTCATGGTTAGAGACAAGTTGTATACAAGACTAGCTCTAGTTGTGACCTTTAGAATCTTGAGTTGACTAAAGCTATCATCAAGTGGTTGTCATGGCCATATATGAGTATTGTTGTGGGACCTCGACTCTATCTCTTTAACAATCCAGTGTCTTGAGAGGTGAGGTTTCGAATTGCAAGTCCAAGTGTCGTGCCAACAAGTCTAGAACTTGCCTCGAATGTTTTTCTAGGCGAAATTCTGAGTGTAGATCAACTTGAGAAGTGATTATAGGCTCTACTTGGTCCCATTTGAATTTGCAAACTTCCATAGCCTACCATTATAATATCCTTAGTCAACCCCTTTGAGCCTAAGACTTTTTCGTTCAGTAGCCGCATTACAAGCCTTCATCCGTTCTATAATGACCCTCTCTTGGAACCCAATCTTTCCTTAGCATTCATGATGAACAATAGTTAAAAACATAAGTTTGGGGGAGAGACAAGGAAATTCAAAGTGATTAAAGGTTCAAAGAACAAAAAGACTTGGTGAAAATGAATGGCAAAGAAAAGGATGAATAGCCAAAAAGAAGCATGTCAAAAGAAAAGAAAAGGTCGAAAGGATTCAAGAAAACAAGGTTGAAAGGCTTAGAATGATGAGAAAAGGAGAAAAATGATCTTCATGTAGAATAAAGAGAGACAATGTGTCTCTCTAGTTCCCCCAAGAAAGAATAAAATGATTCAAAGAGTCAAGAAAGCATAAGCCGAATTGAGAAAAATGAAGTGCTTAAGGAAAGATGATACCATCATAGTTCATTATGTCTGACCTTGATCCAAAAAGCCTTCATTACATCCCGCTAAATCCCTATAGGATGTCAAGTTGAGCGAGCTTACGTTAGTGGTGATTTACATGAGGGGCAAGCTTATGGTACTTAGAGCCGGACCTGTGGCATTCTTTTGAGAGTGATGAGCGCACTTTTTGTCAATCCCGGTTTTGAGTGTACATTTTATAAGGTGAGATAATCTCATGGAGAGGAGAGGAGAAGGAGTCTGGAATCCACAGTGACCTACGTGAGAGAGAGAGTCTCTTTGATGAATTGAGTCAACTCTTGAAGCTTTTGTGTCACATTAGACCAATGGAACTCAAAAAAATGTTGTCAATAATGCATTTCTGTTGAGGGTAACTGTTGGTTCCAATTGAAGCTTGATGAATTTACTTTAGGACAGCTGAAATTCTACTTTTTTTTTCTTGTGGAGGTGGTAACTACCTTGTTTTCTTGAGGAAAAGCAAAAGCTTAAGTTTGGGGGAGTTGATAACTAGGGATTTAAGCCTACTATTTGCTCTCTTTTGCTTAGGTTTTGGGTAAAAAATGCATTAAGGTATTCCCGAAAAATAACATAAGGTGCTTATTTGTAGGTTTTGGTCAAAATGAGGCAAAGAAGCCTAAATGAACTCATTAAAGGAGTCGAACTTGCACAAGCCCAAAGAATGGAACTGGAGTGTTGTCAGCGCTATTATTACGCGATCGCGTAAAACCCTCTGCTGAGGCGATTAAGAAGATGCTGCAGTGAAGTGATGTTCAGAGAAGTTGCAGCCAAGTGCTAACACTGCCTCTGAGCATGATACAAAAGTGCGGCCGCAAAACCATTGGCGCGGCCGCGAGTGAAATTGCGCTGAGAGCGGAAGATCAAGAATCATAGACCTTGTAATCTTGGGCCAAGCAAAGAACACGGTCCCGTCATTTTTACGCAGTCACGAAGCCACCTGACACTGAGGCGGTTGATATTCCGGTGTGAGCGAAAGTAGGGGTTCAGAGAGTTGCAAGTGAAGTTAAATTGCAGAACGCGGTCTGCGAACATTTTACGCAAACGCGATTAAAGCCAACATGGACGCGACTGCATTTAAGTGGTCCGCAAAAAAAAAGCCCAGATCCAAGTAAAACAAATGGATCGCGCTCCTTATTTCGCGGTTGAGAATGACTAAATGCGGACGCGCCCAAATTTACGGTGACAGCTGAACCTTCGTAGGGGTATTTTTTCCAGTAATTTCAGCTGTTTATAAATAGATCTTTTCACATTTTTAGGTTATCTTTTGTATTAGGGAGCTCGTGAACAACAGTAAATTTACCACTTTGAGTAATTTTAGAGTAGCTTTAGCTTATAACTTTAGATTTTATTCTTGTAATTAACTTTTATGGCTTATATTTCATCTCCATCTTTGATTTCTACCTTAATTATGAGTAGCTAGACCCACTAGCTAGGGTTGTGACCCAACCCTAGTGTGGGTATTTAATGGGTCTTCAATTTTAGGGCCTATTTATTTATGGGTTAGTGATATTTAGCTTGTTTCATGTTTTATCTGTTGAATTGGTGGTTGAAAACACTAATTCGTGCCTTTTTTACTAGGGACCTTCTTGAGAAAGAAGGCCTAAGTCTAGGTAAAATAGGCTAACAAGGAATTGGGGTGAATTCAAGAGATTAATTGCCCCAATTAAAGGATTAAACCTAGATATAGTAATACCCGACTTGATCCAATTTCACTTGCACTGTTTGTACACCCAATAGCTTGAGAAAGCCAATTCAGGCAAAGTCACTCAAACTACGGAGAGGTATAGAGTGAGTAATTAAGTGTGAGGTTATATCACGACCCAAGATACAACAAGCTTGTCCTAAATTCTAGACCCCATTAGATACTCGCCTAGGTGTAAGTCACTTCCCTAGTGCTTTTTATTAATTGAGAAAACTCCTACAAAAACATTATACTTAGATTATTTTCAGCAATTAATAGTAATACAATTAGAATAGAATCAAACCCACTCATTGTTAGAAGTGTAATTAAATACAACACATATAGCTAGATTAGATAGAAATCCAACTCCTAACCAATAGTAACTCCCTGTGGATATCGAACCCGACCTTTCGGGTAAAAGCTACATCGACCACTCCTCACCATTATATGGTGGTGCAGGGTTGGGACCGACTAGTGCCAAAGTGTTTTCAAAGATTGATTTGAGATATGGCTACCATTAGTTGAGGATAAGGGTATCCGATGTCCCTAATATAGCTTTTCGGACGCGGTATGGGCACTATGAGTTTCTGGTGATGTCCTTTGGGTTGACTAATGCCCCAGCAACATTCATGGAATTGATAAACCGTGTGTTCAAGCCTTATATGGATTCCTTTGTGATTGTGTTTATTGATGATATTTTGATATACTCTCGCAGTCGGGAGGAACATGAGCAACACCTTAGGGTATTCAGCCAGTTGTATGATAAATTCTCATAGTGCGAGTTCTGGGAGGATTCATGCACTTTCTTGGGTCACGTCGTATCAGTAGAGGGTATTCAAGTGGATCCTAAGAAGATTGAGACAGTCAAGAACTGGCCTAGACCCACTTCAGCCACCGAGATCAGGAGCTTCTTGGGTTTGACAGGTTATTACCGTCGGTTTGTGGAGGGGTTTTCATCTATAGCAGCCCCGATGACCAGGTTGACCCAGAAGGGTGCCCCATTCAGATGGTCGGACCAGTGTGAGGCGAGCTTTCAGAAGTTCAAGACATCCTTGACTTCAGCACCGGTGTTGGTATTACCATCAGGGTCTGGATCTTATACGGTATATTATGATGCCTCCCGTATTGGCTCGGGGCAGTATTGATGCAGGATGGCAGGGTGATTGCATATGCATCTCGTCGATTGAAGTTTCATGAGAAGAACTACCATGTCCATGACTTAGAGTTGGCAGTAATTGTTCACGCGCTGAAGATTTGGAGGCACTATATTTACGGCGTGTCGTGTGAGGTTTTCACGGATCATCGCAGCCTTCAGTATCTATTCAAGCATAAGGATCTCAATTTGAGTCAGAGGAGAAGGTTGGAGCTATTGAAAGACTATGATATCACCATATTGTATCACCCGGGAAAGGCCAATGTGGTGGCTGATGGATTGAGTAGGAAGGCCGTGAGTATTGGCAGCCTTGCGTTCATTCCATTCGGTGAGAGGCCGCTAGCTTCAGATATTCAGACTTTGGCCAACCAGTTTGCGAGATTGGATATTTCATAGCCCAGCCGTGTTCTAGCATGTACAGTCGCTTGGTCTTCCTTGTTTGAGCGTATCAGAGATCGGTAGTGTGATGACCCTCACTTGATGGTCCTTAGGGACAGAGTTCGGCACGGTGGTGCCAAGCAGGTTACCGTTGGATATGACGGTGTTTTGAGGATGCAGGGTCGTGTGTGTGTGCCTAATGTTGATTGGCTTCGTGAGTTGATCCTCGAGGAGGCTCACAGTTCTCGGTATTCTATTCACCTGAGCGCTGCCAAGATGTACCAGTACCTTCGACAACATTATTGGTGGAGGAGGATGAAAAAGGATATAATTACTTATGTAGCTCGGTGCCTGAATTGTCAGCAGGTGAAGTATGAGCACCAGAGGCACGGTGGTTTGCTTTAGCAGATAGAGATTCCTGAGTGGAAATGGGAGCGTATCGGTATGGACTTTTTTGTTGCGCTCCCATGGACTCAGAGGAAGTTCGACACCGTGTGGGTTATTATGGATAGGCTGACTAAGTCAACGCACTTCATTCCTATGGCAGTTACCTATTCCTCGGAGAGGTTGGCAGAGATTTATATCCAGGAGATCGTCCGTCTTCACGGTGTGCCTGTGTTTATCATTTCTGATCAAGGTACGCAGTTTACCTCGCACTTCTGGAGCACAGTACAGCGTGAGTTGGGTATGCGGGTGGAGCTGAGCACTGCATTTCATCCTCAGACGGACAGGCAGTCTGAGCGTACTATTCAGATCTTGGAGGATATGTTATGCGCTTGTGTCATAGATTTCGGAGGACCGAGGGATCAGTTCTTGTCCCTTACAGAGTTCGCCTGCAATAACAGCTATCAGTCGAGCATTTAGATGATTCCCTATAAGGCATTATATAGTAGACGGTGTAGGTCGTCAGTTGGGTGGTTTGAGCCGGGGAAGGCTCGGTTGTTGGGTACAGATCTAGTGCAGGAGGCCTTGGACAAGGTCAAGATTATACAGGATCGGCTTCGCACAGCTCAGTCCAGGCAAACGAGTTATGCCGATCGTAGAGTTCGTGATGTGGTATTCATGGTCGGGGAGAGAGTATTGCTTCGGGTATCGCCCATGAAGGGTGTCATGAGATTTGGAAAGAAGAGAAAGTTGAGCCCTAGGTATATCGGGCCTTTTGAGATTCCTGATAGAGTGCGAGAGGTAGCTTATAGACTTGAGTTGCCTCCAGGGTTATCATCAGTTCATCTAGTATTCCATGTGTCCATGCTCGGGAAGTATCCTGGTGACCCGTCCCACGTATTGGATTTCAACTCTGTCCAGTTGGACAAGGATCTGACTTATGAGGAGGAGGCGGTAGCCATTCTAGACCGGTGTAGACATGTAATTTTTGACCCTCCCCGAAATTTTACCCATATTAGCGTTTTAATATTTGGTTTAGGTCTAATATCGCTATTTTAACTAGTTTTTACTTTATTTTATCACAAAAACTAAAATTATAAAAAATAGTTTCATTTTGCAATCATATTATTTTTCTAGGATTTTTATTTTTATATAATCTTTGAAAAATACCAAAAAATTAGTTTCAACTTTAATTCTTTGTTTTATTTTAAATATAATAATTTATTAAAATCAATTAAGAGTAATTTTATATTTTTTCTTATAAGTATTTTAGAAGCAACTTCTTAGCCTAATTTTGTAGGTTTAGAGCCTAATTCAAACCTAGGCCCACATTTTATTTTGCCCTAATATATAACTATGATTCTTCTTCAATCAAGGAGATAAGAAAAAACCCTAGAGCTCTAAAGAACAAAGCTACGCAGCAGCATGAAAAAAGAAAAAAAAATTAACGCAGCCTCCTACTCCGTCAATAAGCCAGTCATCCTTTCTCCATTTTTGCCATTTTCGCATTTTAAACCACCATTGAAACACCCCTGAAGCACTGCTAAAATACCAGCCAAAAACTCAATTGGAACCGGCCAAAAATCTGTCCAAACCTCATCTTCTTCACGTGATTTTCGTCACCAATCAGCCACCCAATTTGTCCATCTTCTCAAGCCTCTCACTCGACTGCCGCTGTCACCCTCACTCTAATAACCCCTTTTCCCTTCGCTGTTCTTCTTCATCTTCACCCCTTTACCATCGCCCAACACCACCACCGCAAAAAATCATAGTCGCTGCCTTCTTCTAAACGGCCAGCTGCACCCCAAATCAAGAGAACAAACAGCTACACAGGGAAAAAATAATTCCCATCTTCAACCAGTGATCGTCGCTGTAGAAGAAGCGACGTGTGCGATTTACTCATTTTTCGCTGGAATTTTAGATCCGGCCGTTCTTTTTTTTTTTCTAACTTTTCCGGCCAGTGTCAAGAGGCCCTGTTTGAGGTCTTTCCCGCGAGTTTCTCGTCATCCGAAATCCGGTTCTGTCGTGGCTGTCTGAGATCGTATTTGAACAAAAGGTTCGTTCTACTATGTAAATTTTTTTAGTTGTTTTATTTTGATTAATATATTGTCATACTTGATACTCTTATTCACGTTAGAAATACTATGTTTTACTTACTGTTTGAGAATGATTAATATATTGTCTTAGTTGATATGCTTATTCATGTTAGAAATACCATGTTTTACTTACTGTTTGAGAACATTATCTCTCATAATGCTTGATCTTGTGAGATGTAATTAGTCTAAATGGTCTTATGTCATACTGTTAATTGTTTCATTAGCATTTTGTCGTTTGCTTTTTCTTGTTAAATTTATCTTAGGAACTATAAAATTGATATGAAGGGACTATGGTCAGATGTTTAATTTAGAGATATCATTAGAGTTTAAGGGCCAACTTTGGGGCTGGATTCAATTTGTTAGATTTTAAGTGCACCGCTCATTATCCTAGCTTTGGATTGATTTTATCATGTTATTTTTTAATAGAATTGGGTTAAATGAACCTTGGCAAGCCCATTTCTTTTTAAGATGAAGTTGGACCTTCTCTTTCATAATAGATAAATGCCTTGTAATTTCAAAGATAGAGTAGTAATTTATAAATATTTCTAAATGTGAATAACTTGTCAATACTCCAAATAACTAAAATATTTCTTGACTTCCATGCAACCCATTTTCGTAACATTTACCTTTGCAATAATCTCAAACTAGATTAGAATAAATAACTTTGCATATTCATAGAAGGCTTTAGGTACATGGTTTAAGCGTCGATTTAAAAATAAAACCAAGGTATTCGTTCGTGTGATTTTGGCCAAATAATTTTAATATTAATTAAGTGATATTAATTATGTATACGTACGCATGACATGATTTTGAGCGTACCAAATAAAATGAGTACACGTACGCGTGACTCGTTGCAAATAATTCTTTAAATACAAATAGTTGAGTAATTAGAAGCGGTAATAACGTAAAATGCACCTACGTACTAAAATCACTAATTAAACAATTTAGGCCAAGTATAAATTATTAAGCGACCATGCTAGAACCACAGAATTCGGGAGTGCCTAACAGCTTCTCCGGGTTAACAGAATTCCTTACCCAGTCTTCTGGTTCGCAGACTTTTTAAACGGAATCAAAATTTTCTCGATTTGGGATATTATAAATAAATGGTATCTCGGACCACCGTAAGAAATCCAGGTGGCGACTCTGAATTTGAATAAATAATCCCAAAATCGATTATATCACTTTAATTGGAAAAACTCCCCTATCCCCCCTTGGCGAGAAAAAAGTGGTGTGACAGCTCTGGCGACTCTGCTGGGGAATAGAACCCAGAATCTCTAGTTCTAGGTTCAGAATACGAGCTTAGAATAGTTGTTATGATTGGCTTTCATGATTGTCTGATTTTTACGTGTTTGAAACTAATGTGCTAAATGTCATTTTTTACCGCTTTGATATTGTGTGAACTGTATATAAACTGTCACGAAACCATTCTTCTCTCTGAGTCTTCTAAATCTTCTGGGAAGCGTGCGCTTTGTGTGGCTTCTTTTCTGTTAGAGTCATATCCTAATTTTAGGACGAGGTTCAGACAAGTTGCAAAGCCGGTGAAGCTTTTTTATTCCCAGTACGCTGCCCCCCCCCCCCCCGGCTCGAGTTGTCCGCTCGGACAAGCCAGGTCTAGAACAATACACGCCAGGGTTCAAACCTAGAACAACATAGTCTCATGATGGATCCCTAGTTGGAATGTTTTGTTTGCATCACATGCATTTGACTTCAGGGACTCAATCCAGGTGTTGAGTATGTCTAGGACAGGTGTACTATCACAACCCGAAATCCCACCTTCAGGCATGACGTCTAACGTTGGACGCGCTAGACAAGCCAACGTTTTGGTTAAAATACTTATTTCCTTATTATTAGGCATTTAAAAGAAAAGCGATAAGCGAGAACAAGTTTAAATAATAGTACGAAAGCTATGAAATATAACAACTCAAGTATTTGACATTACGAAATCCTTAGTAACACCTCAGAACTGGTACCACAAATTCACGGACTGTCTAAGAATGCTAAAAACAAAGTCTGAATAAACGATACAATTGTCTCAGAAATACGAGGGAAGACAGAAAGAAAAAGAATGATATAGGAGGTGACGCCAAGGCCCGTGGACACCTGCAGGACTACCTCAGTGTCGCCTGTGTACTGAAGGATACTCCCTCGATCAGTGCCCACAGGTTCCAGTAACGTAATCTGCACAACATAAAGAAGTGCAGGTGTAGCATCAGTACAACCGACCCCATGTAATGAGTAAGTGTCGAGCCTAACCTCGGCGAAGTAATGACGAGGCTAGGACACGATAAATAACAAATACCTGTACAGTACAATAATGTATAGCAGGAATAATAACAGAAAGTAAACAATTAGGTAAAAGGCGGGGAAAAACATGTCGGGGAAAGAGGGGTAGCAGCTACTGAAATAACGGAACAACACATCAATTGAAATCATTAAATAGCAGCAAGAATTAACAACTCTGAAATAATAAGTAAACAGAAACGGCACGACATGTCCCCTCATGCTATAATAAACAACATCACGACATGGAATGTCCCCTCGTGCATAAATAAACAACAACACGGCACGGAAGGTCCCCTCGTGCATAAATATCAATAACATGGCACGGAATGTCCTCTCGTGCATAAATAAACAATAACATGGCATGGAATGTCCCCTAGTGCATAAATATACAATAACATGTCACGGAATGTCCCCTCGTGCATAAATAAACAATAACATGGCACGGAATGCCCCCTCGTGCATAAATAATCACCACATGGCACAAAATGTCCCCTCGTGCATAAATAAAAAATAACATGGCACGGAATGTCCCCTCGTGCATCAATAAACAATAGCATGGCACGGAATGTCCCCTTGTGCATAAATATCGTAAAACAACAATTGACAGGAAAATCAACAATAAGAAACCTTAAATACACAGGAATAATCAACAAAAGTAATATCGTCCCGGCAAGGGACACAGCTATTACCAAACCTACACAGATATATAACTTACCAACATATCCCTCAACCGAATCATTACTCACAATATTCACAACTGAGAATTTCCATCAAATGAATAACTACCAAATGATATCAAATCCATAAATACAGTAAACTTCAATGAAACTCACATAACTACTCATATTCGACTCACGGGCATTCTTGACCACAACATATAAGTACTCGTCACCTCACCTATACATTGGACATGGAATAAACACGTAGCAAATAGGACTCAACGCCTATTCCCTCAAACTAAGGTTAGTCCAAACACTTACCTTGACTCCGAGAATCCAAATCAAGCCTCTAGCACTGCTTTTCCTTTCAAACCCGACTCCAAATCAATCGTATCTAGACATAATTGACTCAATAACATCAATAAATGCTACACAATTCAACTCAAATGCTAAATTATAGAATTCCCAACATTCTTCCCAAATTCCGAAAATCGACCCCGGGCTCGCTTGGTCAAAACACGAGGTTTGGACCAAAACCCGATCACCCATTCACCTACGAGCCCGAATATATAATTTGTTTTGAAATTCGACCCCAAAACGAGGTCAAATTCCCAAATAATCACAAAGCCCTAACTCTACCCAATTCCCTAATTTTCTACCTTTAGTCCCATGTTTTTAGGCCTAGAATCTAATGGGTGTTCATAAAAAATGGAAGAAAACAAGTCAAAGATTACTTACCTAAGAGGTTATGGTGAATAAGTTCTTCAAAAATTGCCTAAAAGGTGTGGAGAAGATGAAGTTTATGAAAAATGGAGGAAATCCCGTGTGAGTATTCTGTTTTAAACTTTAAATCACTGGGCGGATTTTTGGTCTATGCAATCGCATAGTGGGCTGGCTTCTAAGCTACGTGATCGCGAGGAAAGGTATGCGATCGTAGAGTTGACTGGACTTCACGCTCCGCGATCGCGAAGTGAACAATGCGATCGCATAAGACCACCAACCCCATCTCCCAGCCTGCCTACTATTCTATGNCCCCCCCCCCCCCCTCAACACTATAGTATGCGATCGCATAGTACTCGACACCAGACACTAGCAAAAGGCTAAAACACCAAAAATTCTCCAAGTTTGCACCCTGACACCTATCTGAAACTCACCCGAGCCCTCGGGACTCAAAACCAAATATGCACACAACCCCAAAAACATCCTACGGACTTGTTCGTGCAATTAAATAACCAAAATAACATCATAAACATCGAATTAAACCTCAAAATCTACAGAAATTCTCAAAACTTCTTAAACTTCAATTTTTTCATTTATGATCTGAATCACGTCAAACTAAGTCTGTTTCTTACCAAATTTCACAGATAACACATAATAAACATATTGAACCTGTTCCGGGCTCCGAAACCATAATAGGGGCCCGGTATCACAGGTTTCACATCAAATCTCATTTTCAAAAATCTTTATATTTTTCAGAAAATAATTTTCTTCAAAAATTCATTTCTCGGACTTGGCACCTTGGAATTCGATTCCAGGCATACGCCCAAGTCCCATATTTTCCTACGGACCCTCCGGGACCGTCAAATCACGGGCCCGGGTCCGTTTACCAAAAATGTTGACCAAAGTCAACTTTACTCAAATAATTAAATACAAAATCATCATTTTATCATTTTTCCATTTAACGACTTCCCGGCTATATGTCTGGGCTGTGCACTCACATCGAGGTGAGATTAAAGTAGGCTTTCACGGCCTCGAAACACAGATTTAGCTAAAATTATACGGGATGACCTTTTGGATCATCACATGTACCCAATTTAAAAGACCATCCTGATGCATCTTAAGTGCTACTTGCGTATCTGTTTATTTCAGCTTGCATGTTGACTGGCTTCTAGAATAGGGAAAGAAAATAAAAAAAATAAAAGGAAAATGAAAAAAAAAAAAAACTAGAGTGAGAGGTAGGTATTTGAAAATTTTTGAAACTCTGCCAAAAATTTTGAAAAAAAATTAAAATAAAATAAGCCAATATTTTCAAAAAGACATGTTTCCTCTGTTCTATTAAACCGGCAGAACTACGCGGGTCTGATCCTCACAGGATGTGAGATACGTAGGCAAACCTCATCGGTTTCGGCCCCTATTTTTAAAAAAAATACAAAAGTATTTTCCTTGAGTTCCTTCATTAGAAATCTATTTTTTTCGAAAATCTCAAATAAAGTAATAAGAAATATTTTTTTAAAACCCCAAAAAAACATTTTCTACCTTTTTATTTTTTACAATTTTCAAAAAAAAACAATATTTTTCTTTACTTGTTTCTATAGAAAAGTCTTTCTTTAAGACCCCAATTTTCAAAAATCAAACAAAAATCCCTTTTAATTCTTTCTTTAGAAGTCTTTCCTTAAAACAAAAAAGGTACCAAATAATAAAAATATAAAACCAAAATATTTTCTTTCATTTTAGCAGTCTTTCATTCAAACAAAAAGAAAAATCAAATAAAAAAAATATTTTCTAGCTTTTTTAGAAGTCTTTTTCCCAAAAAGAAAATTCAAAAAATAAATCAAAAATTCAAATTTTTTTTTCTTCTTTAGAAGTCTTTCTTTCAAAAATTTTGAAAAATAAACAAAAATATAAAATCCAAAAATATTTTCATTCTTCTTTCGAAAATTAAAAAGAAAATTCAAGTTCAAATATATTTTCTTTTACGTTAGAAGTATTTCTTTCATAATTTAAAAATAAAAGTCCAAAAAATATATCCTTTCTTCTTTAGAAATTTTTCTTTCGGAATTCCAAAAAAAAAAAGGTTAAATTCACAAAGCAATAAATATATTTTCTTTCTTCTTTAGAAGTCTTTCTTTTCAAAAAAAAAAAAAAAAAAAAAAAAAAAAAAAAAAAAAAGAGTTAGGTTATTTACTTTATTCCCTATCTTCCCTATCTTCCCGAACTACGCAAGATCTGATTCATGTTCCCACATGATACGTATGCAACCCACATCAGGTTCTATCAAATGATTTTGAAAAAAAAAAAGAAGAAAGTGAAGAAAAAAAAAGAATGATAATAAGGACCGACTGAGTCCATTGTAACGTGTCTTTTGTTTTGAATTGTGAAGAAAGTTTGAGGTGGTCGATTTGTGATAAGCTGACAACACAAAATCCAAGGAAAAATGACAACTGACATCGAAGTTGTTACGAGCGGTCATGAGACTCAGGGACAGAGGATTCAACAAGAGTGTACCATGGTTGAGGAAAATAGAGTACTAAAATAGAAAATGACTGAAGTGTGTCAAGCATGGGCCAATGGCCAAGGATTCCCCTTTTCTTCTCATGGTTTCCCAAAGTTCACCTGCATCATGAATACTACCATTCAGGTCTCATTGTTTGATCAATCATGTCCACCTGTGTTCAGTCTTTATCCCAACTATACGACTACATCTGAAACTTCTATTGCGTGCTCCCAAAGTGTGCCATTGACAACCAATCAGACAACCGTTGTTGTTATGCCTGTCTTCACTGTCCCACAACCAATAGTAGTACAGAGGAAAATTCATGAGTCACAATTTGCTACTCAGCAAAAACAGTACCACTCTCCTGAGTATCACTCGTATTTATTTGATCTTCCTGCAAAGATTGAGAAACCTACCCGAAATATGGCACATGATGAAATGACCCAAAGACTGAAAAGCTTAGAACAACAGTTGAAAAACATGCAAAGGTTGGCAGGTCAGAAGAGTATTGCCTTCAATGATCTATGTGTTCCCCGATGTTCGTTTGCCACTTGGTTTCAAGATCCCTAAATTTGAAAAGTATGATGGACACGGCGACCCCATAGCTCACTTGAAAAGGTATTGCAATCATCTAAGAGGTACGGGGAGAAATGAAGAATTGCTACTGGCTTATTTTGGGGAAGGCCTAACGGGAGTAGCCTCCGAATGGTTTATGGATCAAGACACATCTCGCTGGTATGTCTGGGATGACATGGCCCAGGCCTTTGTCAAACAGTTCCAATACAACATCGACATCGCCTTAGACCGCAATACCCTTTCCAACCTGAAGAAGAAACCAACTGAAAGTTTCAGCGAATATGCCATTAAATGGAGAGAGCAAGCGGCTAGAGTTAAGTCACCCATGGATGACCATGAGCTAATCACTGTCCTCCTTCAGGCTCAAGAGCCAGATTATTTTCAAAACATGATGTCCACAGTTGGCAAGCCCTTCTCGGAAGCAATCAAATGGGGAAATAGTTGAGAATGGTCTTAAGACGGGCAAAATTATAAGTCAAGCAGCTCTCAAAGCTACAACTCAGGTTGTTCAAATTGAATCATGTAATTTCAGCGACATGAACGAGAAGGATGAAGAAACCATGATGATATCAGGGTCGAGAAGAGGTCCTAGGAGAACATCTCGAAGGTATGACCAGTCTCGTTTGATTTCCGAGGATTCCCCTGAGCACTACTATCCACCTCAGAATCCACAATACTCTTTTCCACCTCAATATGTTGCCCAGCCACTAAGACACCTCAGAAGGAGAGTACCAGCACCCCAAAGTCTCCATCAGTCTCCACCAATTTTTCAAGTACCCTATAACCTGCATCCAAGCCAGGGGTATAGAGGGGAACAAAGGTTGAAAGATAATTTTACACCAATAGGAGAGTCTTATGCAATCTTGTTTGAGAAATTAAAGCATTATGACATGATTGCACTTATTCCTCCAAATCATGTGGAACCACATGCAAGAAACTTTGACCCTTCTAAAAGGTGTGAATACTATTCCAATTCCCATGGGCACAATTTTGAAAGCTGTCGGGATTTGAAAAGAGAAATTGAAAGGATGATCCATGAAAAATTGATTGTGATCCAAGACAGTGACACCCAGAATATCATGCAGAATCCTTTACTTGCACATGATGATGCACACTTTGTGGGGATGATACATGGTGACCTGGAGTATGAGAATCCTCTTGGGAACTTGCCAACTGAAATTGGAGAAGACCATGGTGATTCTAATGAGCAAATTTGTGGCTAAATGTCAAGCTTAGCAGTTGAAAAATCATTCCCTCCTCACTAGGAAGGAATCTTGGTAGCTTGTTTTGATGTTTTTTCTATTATCTGGGTTATTTTAGGGTTGTGATCCAGATTTATTTGTTTTATTGAGTCAAACCCTTATATCCCTCTATTCTATTTGTGTGAGTCTTGTCTGTCTATTTTGTTGCTATTTTCTTTATCCGGGTTATTTTAGGGTTGTAACTCGGATTTTAGGTTGTTTGTATTGTTGTTTACTCAATGAAATACATCTTGTCCTTTTGTGTCATTCCATGTTTACTTCTTTTCCCGCTAGTTTTAGTGATATGACATGCACGCGGAAATTTTGGCCAGATCTTAGAAGATTGATTTAAGCTTGAATTGGATAACTGAGAACAAGACACTTTTAAGGATGAATAAAGAATTGAAATACTTTAGAATTAAGGTCGAGTAAAATTGACCTTCAAATCATTGTGAAGATCGGGCTTGAGGATATTGAATCGATTGAAGCTTGGTCGAAAGTTTGACATTAATGGATGGAAAGTGTCCTTCGACCACGACACACCAAGAGATAGACATGTTCATCAATGCTATGATCGCGAAAAGATAATACGTGTGGCGTTCTCGAGGCTGGGAGGCTCTTTTTCTGCTATCCAAAAACTTCATATCCTTTGCTACCCATTTTGATCCCGTGTTATTTTCTTTGACCACCCTCTTTTGGAATCAAGTTTAGAGTAAAAAAAAAAAAGAAAAGTCCGTGCCCCAAGAGTATAAACTGGGAAACTATTAGGAAGTTCAAGTGAAAACAAAAAGTAAAAAAAAAAAAAAAAGAAATAACAGCCAAAGGTCAATGTCCCCAGAAAATAAAGGCTGGGGCAACTTGTTTTGGAAAAAAGAAAAACGAAAAAAGAAGAGAAGAAAAGAAGAAACAGAAAGAAAGATGAAAAATATAGTTAGGTCAGACGTTTGAACTATGTTAGACCTGATTCCTTTAAAAAAGGATACATAGGCAGCGTTACACGGTTCGGTCCAACCAAATAATAGTAAAAAAAATCCAAAAATAAAATCCCCAGTATTTGAAACTGGGGCAAAGATTTTATTTCACTTTTGAAAGATTGGATTCCAAGAGTTGTAAGTCTACAACACTATCATATTGAGTATACTTTGAGCCTTCATGCCGTTCTTTCTAACCAGATCCAAAAGCCTTCCAAACAAGACCTCCTGATCAGTTTTGAGAATGTCAAGGGAAATCCGCAATGAGCAATGGTTTATGAAGGACATGATCATGGTTCTCACTCAAAAAAAAAAAAAAAAAGAATAAAAAAAGGGCAAATAAAAAAGAAAAATGAGAGTCTTACTAGTAAAAACCCTGACGGGCACTGTAAGACAATGGTAAGTAGACATGGATAAATGAGAGTGACTTGTTGGTAAAAACCCCTCGGGGCACCACTAGTCGATAGTGAGTCGTGAAGCTGATGCAAATGATTGGTACGAACAAGCCCGACTTCAAAGGCCATAAGAATGGTAAAAGGAAAGATTTGATTAGTTTGATAGCTCGGCCATTAAGTCCAAAATGCATGTCATGATCATTAAGGTTATTTACTGCATAAAAAAATAAAATAAAAAACAAAAAAAATATCCCTTCCGTCCTTCCCGACAGGGGCATTTCTTGTTAATATTGTTTCTTTGCATCATTGTGGTCCTTCACTCTGAGTCAGTCCGTGTCAAAATAATCAAGAAAAGATTTCAAAATCTGCTACCAGCTTTTCAGTTGCACAAAGTAAATATGGCCAGCACACTCAGTTGTTACAATCAACATGACTTGAGGATTTATGCAAAGGCTCTCCACAAAAAGACTCTTGTCAGCCTACTTGGCTAAAGCAAGAAAAGATAACCTCAAGGTTAATCAGGTATTCTCTGTAGTACCGAACAATGAATATGAAATGTGCGCATCATGCAAAGGCCCTTACCAGTCATGATTCTCCCTGACAGACAAATTGCTCCAAAAGCAAAGCCATGCAAGATATAAGAAAAGGTTATCCAAGAAAAGAAATATCTTTTTTGAGATAAGGCTGACTGAGCCACAAGTATAAATGGTATCAGGTGTGAAACAATCAGGGTTGATGCAGAGCAAAGAGTCTTTTGAAACTGACTCAAGTTGATTGAGAAAAAACCAAGCTTCCAAAGAAATCAAGGCCACAAACTGACCACCACTTTTAAAACTCACAAAATTTTCTTTGTTTGAAACAGGAACAAAGTAGTGCAAGGAAGTTGGTTCAAAAACAAAAAAACGGAAAATAAAGAAAAGAAAAAAAGAAGAAGAAGAGAATAGCCGACAAAAGGGAAGTTTCTCAAATCTTTGCCTTTATCTGTCTTGCTAGTGTGCATAAAATGTTGCCATTTCTCTTCATATTTTTCCTCCTATGATAAAAAGTCCTAGTCTGATGGATTTTTCCCAATCAAAATCTTAGTCTGATGAATCTTTCTCCTAAGATAACAATAAAAGGGACCTAGTCTGATGAAGTTTCTCCTAGTATCAAAATCTTAGTATGATGAATCTTTCTCCTAAGATAACAATAAAAGGGACCTAGTATGATGTATTTTATCCTCGGATAGAAATCTTAGTCAGATGAATCTTTCTCTTAAGATAGAAGACCTACTCTGATGAACTTTTTCCTAGGATAGAAGTCTTAGTCTGATGAATCTTTCTCCTAAGATAACAAAAAAAAAGGGACCTAGTCTGATGAACTTTCTCCTAGGATCAAAATCTTAGTTTGATGAATCTTTCTCCTAAAGATAGAAGACCTAGTCTGATGAACTTTCTCCTAGGATAGAAATCTTAGTCTGATGAATCTTGCTCCTAAGATAATTAAAGAAAAAGGACCTAGTCTGATGAACTTTCTCCTAATATATAAGACCTAGTCTGATGAACTTTCTCCTAGGATAGAAATCTTAGTCTGATGAATCTTTCTCCTAAGATAAAACAACCTAGTCTAACGAATTTTCTCCTAGGATACAAAATCTTAGTTTGATGAATCTTTTTCCTAAGATAACCAAAAAATAAAGAAAGAAAGAAAAGACCTAGTCTGATTAATTTTCTCATAGGATACAAAATCTTGGTCTGATGAATCTGTCTCCTAAGAGGAAAATAAAGCAAAAAATCCTTCTTGGTTCATTTTAGCATAAGGTACACAATTCAGTAGTCTCACTTTCCAACATAGGATATCCCAATCCTTAGTTGATGCCAACATAGGGTTCCATTCCCTAGTTGATGCCGGCATAACCCGATAATTTTTCCAACTTAGGATCCCAATCCTTAGTTGATGCCGGCATAACCCGATGATTTTTCCAACTTAGGATCCCACTCCCTAGCAGATACCAGCATAACCTGGTAATCTTCTCCTGACAACAGCATAACCTGTTGGTATTTTCCAGATACCAGCATAACCTGGTAATCTTCTCCTGACAACAGCATAACCTATTAATCTTTTCCAGATACCGGCATAACCCAGTGATCTCTTTTCCTGGCATTAGCATAACCTGTTGATCCTTCCCAACACCAGCATAACCTGGTGATCTTCTTTTGGCAACAACATAACCTGTTGATCCTTCCCAACACCGGCATAACCTGTTGATTCTTCCTTAACAACAGCATAACCTGTTGATTTCTTCCCGGCACCAGCATAACCTGGTGATCTTTTTATGTCAGCGGCATAACCTGTTGATTTTCTCCTGACTCTGGCATAACCTGTCGGTCTTGTCAACGTAGGGTCTCCAACCCCTAGTTGATTTTACTTTTAGGCATAGGGTATCCACCTCTTAGTCTACATTCACTCCCAGTACACCATTCCCGACCTTTCATTGCTTTCAGTAATAAAGTAGTATAGATTTTATTACAATAACTCACGAAATTTTCCTAGTGAAAAATGGGGCAGAAAATTTCGTTCGTCTGTTCTTGATTTTGCGCAGATTGCAATTTAGGACAATGGATACGAGACGACCAAAAGAAGAAGTTTTGATCCAGAATAAAAGAAAAGAAGAAAAAGAGAAGTCCAAACCCAAAGTACAGAAGCGCAAAAGATGTGGACTGCTCATGACAAGATTGAAGTCACAAGCTATGCATGTCCCGACTTGATCCGAAAAAGGTGTAAAAGAATGAACTAGCACCTGCAACCAACAAGCATCGAGATTCAGATCAGAGTCCGCATGAAGAACCAACCAAGACTCAAGACCAAGCTTCAGAAGACTCATAGATAGGAATCTTGTAACTCGTAGCTGATAGGCTTAGTTAGTTTTTTCTTTTTAATTTTGATGTAATAACAGGACACCGGACTGGAACCTCGACGGAACGGAACCTCTCTCGAGTCCCTCATCCTCTCCACCCACTCCATAACTCCAAAACATCTTGAACTACACGCGACCTGATTCCCTTATAACCGGGGATATGTAGGCTGTCCAAAACCAGAACTCGGTTACATCCTCCTTCCTTTTAGTTTTTTACCCTTTTAAATAAAGGTCGGGTGCAAACATGTCTTGTTGTTCTTTGTCTGAAATCTCTTCGTGTTTCCAGTCAAAGAGGGGCAGTTGTAGACATGTAATTTTTTACCCTCCCCGAAATTTTACCCATATTAGCGTTTTAATATTTAGTTTACGTCTAATATGGCTATTTTAACTATTTTTTACTTTATTTTATCAAAAAAACTAAATTTATAAAAAATAATTTCATTTTGTAGTCATACTATTTTGCTAGGATTTTTATTTTTATATAATCTTTGAAAAATACCAAAAAAATAGTTTCAACTTTAATTCTTTGTTTTATTTTAAATATAATAATTTATTAAAATCAATTAAGAGTTATTTTATAGTTTTTCTTATAAGTATTTTAGAAGTAACTTCTTAGCCCAATTTTATTGATTTAGAGCCCAATTCAAACCTAGGCCCACATTTTATTTTGCCCTAATATATAACTATACTTCTTCTTCAATCAAAAGGACCCTACACATTAGGAGATAAGAGAAAAAACCCTAGAGCTCTAAAGAACAAAGCTGCGCATCAGCATGAAAAAAGAAAAAAAAATTAACGTAGCCTCCTACTCCGTCAATGAACCAGTCATCCTTTCCTCCATTTTTTCCATTTTCGCACTTTAAACCACCATTGAAACACCTCTCAAGCTCTGCTAAAATCCCATCAGAAAACTCCATTGAAACCGGCCAAAAATCTGTCCAAACCTCATATTCTTCATGTAATTTCCGTCACCAATCAACCACCCAATTCCTCCATCTCCTTACGCCTCCCACTTGACTGCTGCTGTCACCCTCACCCTAATAACCCCTTTTCCCTTCGCCGTTCTTCTTCTTCTTCACCCCTTTACCATCGCCCAACACCACCACCGTAAACAAATCGTAGTCGCTGCCTTCTTCTAAACGACCAGCTGCACCCCAAATCCAGAAAATGAACAGCTACACAAGGAAAAAAAAACTCTCGTATTCAACCACTGCTCGTTGCCGTAGAAGTAGCGACGTGTGCGATTTACTGATTTTTTGCTGGAATTTCAGATCTGGCCATTCTTTTTTTTAAAACTTTTTCGGCCAGTGTCAAGAGGTTCTGTTTGAGGTCTTTTACGGGGAGTTTCTCGTCATCCGAAATCCAGTTCTGTCGCAGCTGTCTGAGATCGTATTTGAACAAAAGGTTCGTTCTACTATGTCAATATTTTTAGTTGTTTTATTTTGATTAATATATTGTCATACTTGATATGCTTATTCATGTTAGAAATACCATGTTTTACTTACTGTTTGTGAATGATTAATATATTGTCATAGTTGATATGCTTATTCATGTTAGAAATACCATGTTTTACTTACTGTTTGAGAACATTGTCTCTCATAATGCCTGATCTTGTGAGATGTAATTAGTCTAAATGGGCTTATGTCATACTGTTAATTATTTCATTACCATTTTTTCGTTTGCTTTTTCTTGTTAAATTTATCTTAGGAACTATAAAATTGATATGAAGAGACTATGGTCAGATGTTTAACTTAGAGATACCATTGGAGTTTAACGGGCCAACTTTGGGGCTGGATTCAATTTGTTGAATTTTAAGTGCACAACTCATTATCCCAGCTTTGGATTGATTTTATCATGTTATTTTTTAATAGAATTGGGTTAAACGAACCTTGGCAAGCCCATTTCTTTTTAAGATGAAGTTGGACCTTCTCTTTCATAATAGATAAATGCCTTGTAATTTCAAAGATAAAGTAGTAATTTATAAATATTTCTAAATGTGAATAACTTGTCAATACTCCAAATAACTAAAATATTTCTTGACTTCCATGCAACCCATTTTCGTAACATTTACCTTTGCAATAATCTCAAACTAGATTAGAATAAATAACTTTGCATATTCATAGAAGGCTTTAGGTACATGGTTTAAGCGTCGATTTTCAAAATAAAACCAAGGTATACGTTCGCGTGGCTTTGGCCAAATAATTTTAATATTAATTAAGTGCTATTAATTATGTATATGTATTCGTATGAGTGACATGAGTTTTAGCGCACTAAATAAAATGAGTACACGTACGCGTGACTCGTTGCAAAATAATTCTTTAAATACAAATAGTTGAGTAATTAGAAGCGGTAAAAATGTAAAAATCACCTAGGTACTAAAATCAGTAATTAAACAATTTAGACCAAGTATAAACAATTAAGCGACCGTGCTAGAACCACGGAATTCGGGAGTGCCTAACACCTTCTCCCGGGTTAACAGAATTCCTTACCCGGTCTTATGGTTCGTAAACTTTTTAACCGTAGTCAAAATTTCCTCGATTTGGGATATTAAAAATAAATGGTGTCTCGGACCACCGTAAAAAATCTGGTTGGAGACTCTGAATTTGAATAAATAATCCCAAAATCGATTATGTCACTTTAATTGGGAAAACTCCCCTAGCCCCCTTGGCGGAAAAAAGGAGGTGTGACAACTGACAGGTTCGTTAGTTGAGGTCAAAGAGTTATCCTTTAGTTCGAGTGCAGTAGAGAGGTCAGCCTGTTGAGGCAGCTACTTGGAAGTTGGAGTCGGACATGCAGAGTAGATATCCCCACCTATTCGTCAGTTCAGGTACTTTTCTAAGTTCGATCGAGGACGAACGTTTGTTTTAGAGATGGGGATTGTGATGACCCTAGAGGTCATCTTGTGTTTTAGGACTTTATTCCACACTCGTTAGCCTTAAAAATCTTATATTTATCCTCCTCGATTTCCGTGCGCAGTCCGGGCGTAATTCCGGAAAGCCTTTATGTGAAAAATAGAAGAAATAATAATTTTTGAAATTTAAAAGTAATTTTTAGTTGACTTTGGTCAACATTTTGTGTAAACGGACACGGACCCGGACCCATTTTTCGACGGTCCAGGTTGGTCCGTAAGAAAATATGGGATCCGGGCCTATGTCCATAATCAAATTTCGAGATCCATAGCCCGAGAAATGAATTTTTTTACAAAAATTGAATTTCAGAAAAATCTATGGTTTTAAAGTATGTGCTTAATGCTTGATTTTGATGGTATCGAGTCCGTATTTTGGTTTTGGAGCCCGGTACAGGTCCGCTATGATATCTTAATGATGTCTGTGAAACTTGGTGAGAAATGGAGTTTATATGACGTGATTCGGAACTTCGGTGGAGAAAATAGTAACTTTAAGTGTTCTTGAGAATTTCATTGATTTTGATGCTAAGTCCATAGTTTTAGGTGTTATTTTGGCGATCTGATCGCACGAGTAAGCCCATATGATGTTTTTAGACTTGTGTGCATGTTCGATTTGGAGCCCCGAGGACTCGGGTGAGTTTCGGATAGGTTATGATGTGTTTCAGACTTGGACATTTCTGCTATTCTGCTGTTTCTGGTGCACAGGTAATTTGTGCTTCGCGATCGCGAAGTGTAAACTAGGCTGGGAGGAATTTTCTTCTTTGCAAATGCAAAGGGCTGGCCACGAACGCGAAGCATTGGGGTTGGTACCCTTCGCGAATGCGATCAGTCTCTCGCGAACGCGATAAGTTAGGGACCTGCGGGAGGGGGTCATGCTCTTCTACACGAACGCATGCATTGGGTCGCGAACGCGAAGGCTAGGGGGGAACTGCCTTACGCGAATGCGTAGATAGCCTCGTGATCGCGATCGCGATCGCGAAGGCCTTATGCCGCTGCGCATCGCGATAGGCCTCTCGCGAACGCGATGAATGCCTGTCCAGTGTTTTAAAATAGACTCCAAAGAAAAGATTTGTTCAAAATTTCATATTTTCTTCACTAGAACTCAACCATGGGCGATTTTTGAAATGGGAATTCAACATCAAATCATATGTTCGTGTTCTTAAACTCATTCCTTTCAATTCCCATCAAAACCCATTAGATTTCTAGTCCTAAATCTTATTCTTTAAGGCTAGAAATTAGGGATTTTAGGAGAATTGAGGATTTTGTAAATTTGGGAATTTAGACCTTGATTTAGGGTTGGATTCCGGAACTAATTATATATTCAGGCTCGAGGGTGAATGGGTAAACAGATTTTGGTCCGAACCTCGAGTTTGGACCAAGCGGGCCCGGGGTCGATTTTGACTTTTTGGAAAAATTGGGAAATCTTTAATTATTCATTAAAGTTGATTTCTTTAGCGATAATTGATGGTATTAAGCTATTTGTGACTAGATACGAGTGGATTGGAGGTGAATTCTAAGGAAAAAGCGGTGCTTGAGCAGTGAGTGACTTGCGAATCGAGGTAAGTGTCGTGTCTAACTTTGGCTTGAGGGAATAGGTATTATGTGTTTAGTTGCTACGTGTTTGGTTGTTGAATATGATGTATAGGTGAAGTGACAAGCATCTATGCGTTGTTGTTGAGTCATAGCATGCGAGTGAAATTCTATCCTTTGTGAATCTTTCAGTCTTTAATCCTACTATCCATGCTTAGTGTTGTTATTAAAGATGTTGGCGACTTATATCTGGATTTACTGAGAGTTGATAACTTCTGAATATTGATAAAGTACTGGATTCTTTGTCAAACTTCTATTTATCTGTTGTTATTGATTCTGTGACTTTTGAGGAGGAGTGTAAAGCACAAAGGGTGATGTCGTGTATGCATTATTTATATTCTGAGGAAGCGTGTAAAACAAGAAGGGTGATGTCGTGCCATGTTTTATGAGTGTTAATGCACGAAGGGTGATGTTGTGCCATAATTTGTGAGTGATAAAGAACGAAGGGTGATGCTGTGCCATAATTTGTGAGTGAAAGAACGAAGGATGATGTTGTGTATATTATGAGAGGTTTAATGCACGAACAGTGATGCCGTGCCGTTATATTTATTTCTTTGGTGAGATTGAGAGTAAAAGCACGAAGGGTAATGCCGTGTAGTTTTCCTTTGTTGTTTTAATTGCCTAATTCGTTTAAGGATTATTGTTTGAATTTTGTATTTTCATTATTCTCACTCCTTATATTGTAATTTCTCCATCGCATCTCCCCTTCCCATTATTTTAGCTTTATTGCTTTATTACTGTTGTTTCCTTTAGCATGATTATACTGTTCAGGTTATATGTGTGTGTCTTGTCCTAGCCTTGTCACTACTTCACCGAGATTAGGCTCGACACTTACCAGTACATGGGGTCGGTTGTACTGATACTGCACTCTGCACTTTCTGTGCAGATCCAGGTATTGGTCTGAGCTGATCCTGAGATCATAGTTGACTTCTATGTAGAAGACTCGAGGTAGATCTGCCGATGTCCGCAGGTTCCTGGAGTCCCCTCCTATATGCTTATTTACTGTTTCCTTTAGTTCAAATATAATTATATATTTTCTTACAGCCAAATACTTGTAGTAAATTTCTTAGTAGTCCATGAATTATGACTCTAGATAATATGTGGTTAGGCATGTAGATATCGTATGCGCAGTGCTATTATGCAAATTTCGTTTTTTTATTAAAGTTCCATGTGTTGAAATGTAGTGGCTCTACGTAAGTTTTAAATATTTTTATGTTATAAATCTCTAAATTTCGCTTGCCTAGGAAGTACAGCATTAGGCTCCATCACGGTCCCGACAGTGGGAATCCGGGTCGTGACAGGCAGCTACTGCATGAGCACATGGTATGCCTTTTAGCATCCAAGATCTGCAACCGCATGTCATGGTTTTTAAAGAAACCAAATGTTTCAGATACTCAAGTTCTTTCACTTCATATCCTATTTCCCCATTCCACATAATATCACACTTCATTGACTTAACTGTGTTGTCTTGTAAAACCTTCAATGCCATTGGTGAGATATCACAGATCCAACCATTGGAAAATTCTCTCAGTTGCCCAATCATGTTCATCATTTTCACTCTAATTTCATCAAGCATTATTTTTATTGTCTTGTGTCTTAGCTCTAATATCCAGGAGTTGAAGCTTCCACCCATGTTGTTTTCCACGCTATCACAGTTGCTGAAGAACTTGAAGTACACCTTAGACCACCTTTCTTTGTTATACCGCAACAAGTCATCAATGATTCCTTTTCCACCTAATCTTTCCATAAAGTCAAGATGTTTTTTCAATTCTGCCTCATAAGAACTTCTGGCACACCTCCAAAACAATTTCTTTTTTCAATGCCTCTCCACTTCTTGAACCACTTAGCTAGGATGTGTCTAACACACATCCTATGCTCACAATTTGGCAGAACTTCATCCATTTTTTGATACAATCCCCACATAGAAGAACAGAAGAAAATACAATAACATATCAGTAACACTTATGGAAGCAATAGAAGAAAATAAACACAAAGACAGCATAGCAATAAAATAAAGAACATAATACTAACCTTCTGCATGTTTGTTATGAATGTGAAATTTTTTCCATCTCCAAGTTCAAGGTCATCATTCAACAGCCTTAAAAACCAAGTCCAAATGAACTTATTATCAACTTCAACCACTGCCCAAGCTAGAGGCAACATCTGGTTGTTACCATCTTTACAGATAGCAACAAGCAATTTCCCCTTGTAAAAACCCTTTATGAAGCAACCATCCAATCCAATACAAGGCCTACAACCAGCGTTGAAGGTCTTTTTCAATGCATCAAAACAGATATAGAAGCCAACAAATATTTTCTTGCCACCTTCGAAAGTCTCTTCACTTAGTTTAACAACATATATACTACCAGGATTAGACCTAAGCATTTCATCTCGATAGTCCAAAATTCTACTATACTCCAGCACATGGTCACCCATAATATCATTCAAAACCGTGTTCCTTGCTTTCCTAGAAATTGATCTCCAAACATACAAACCTAATTCTTTTCTTACAAGCTGCTGAAACTTGAATATCCTAATGTTAGGTTGCTCTCTTATTCTGTCTTTAAATTTCTCAGCCAAGCACTTGTTGTTGCACAGTTTGTTCTTGTTAGTAGGTTCACATGTGTGTATTGGAATGTACTTCTTCATAACAAAGTCTTTAGTACTAGAGTCATAGCTAGCAAACAAATTCCAAGGACAACCATCCTTGCACTTACACTTCACCCTTGTTGGTTGATTAACATATTTATCCACAACAACTTTTTCTTCAACAGCAAACCTAGTAAGAGTTTCTCTAAACTTTTCAAAACTCTCAAATGCAAGACCAAGCTCCCACACAATTTGCTTACAGTTTGGGTCAAATATCACCCTTTTTTTAATCTTTCTTCTTCTTGTTTTGGGTTTCCTTTGATTAACCTCTCCCTCTCCTTCATCATCTTCAACATTTATATCTGTTTCAAAGTTGGCAGCCTCATCAGAAGTATAATATGGCTCATCACCTCCTATTTTACCCTCCAAAGGATTCCTTTGTCCTGACTCTCTCCTAGCTTCATACTCATCATAACCCACATCTACTATTTTTTTTCATAACTTAATACCCGTAGCTGCAGGAACTCTAACATTCCTCTTTTTTCTCTGCTCGGTTCTTCTTTCCTCCCTAAATGACCTATACTCCTCATGTATGTCACTACCATAATCCTCATTCTCTTCTTCAAATAGCTCTACATGATCTTAATCTGAGTTATTCTCAGTACTAAAACAATCCTCAGATTCAGCAGGTTCAGATGGGGCAGTAGGTTCAAGGGGGCAGTAGTATCAAAAGTAACACTTGATTGGGGTACTAGTGGATGCCTCTTCATATGTGCCCAAACCCTCACTTCCCCCAAGGTCTTGACTAAATTCTAAAAGAGAGGGGACCACTATAGGTTCATCAATCATGTGCTCCACAAATACATCAAAGATATCCCCATTTTTTAATACTTGATAAATACCCACAATGTCCCTATCCACTTTAATTTCTACCAAACCAGGACAATAAGGTTGTCTTACGTAAATACGAGCAGAAGAAGGATAATAGCCAAATTCTTTAACATAACCTAGAAATTCAAAATAGGAGAACCTATCTACATCAACATCAAGTGCAGAAGTAATAATTTCACCTATATAATTCTCCTCCGTAAAGGAGTTTAACTTATCCGTGGAGATTTTTCCTTCAAGGAAGAATATTATTGTGGCTAATTCAAAAGACATTTTCAACCCAACGCAAAGTAGATATATAACTATATCAAACCAGTATCTACAAAATCAAACCAAATGCAACAAAAAACTCAACACTATTACTGTGATGAATAAAACCCTAGAGCTCATAACAACATAAACGCGACGAACAACACTAACCTTTAAAAACACATGTTCTGTCCAGAATCTAATCGAAGAAATATTGTAGCAGTGACTGAACCCCTTTCCTTGCAACTCGAACAAATCTAACAACTCGTGAAAACCAAAAATATCATGAAATATAACAACAATTTGATGTTCTAACTAGGTTTAATCAAAGAAACATTCATCTTATCCCTTCAATTTTTGTTGGGAAGATTGAATTTCAGACGGATTTGATGTTAGGGTTTTTTCGTCGTCTTGGGAATTATTTACGGGGTGGGTGAAATGAACTGATAAGAAAAATAGGTTGGGGTAAATATTAGAATACAAACGACGTCGTTTATAATCGTAAAAAATAATTAAATAATTAATTATAATCAAACTACCAATACTCTCTTAAGTCTTCATTTAAATACGTGGCATCATCAGATGGAGTGTGTATGCTACACAACATATCAGTAATGGGTGATGGTTTACAAGGGTACACAAAAAATCAGTCCTAACAAATATAGGATGGTATTGGAACACCCGTAAAGGTTGACTAGGAAACTTTGTTATTTAGACAAGTTAAGGGAGCATTTTATATATTATCTCATTCATATAATGGTATAAGGATGATATGTAAATATTTTGAAATAATTCCATACATGCATAAATCATGATAGGCCAATGTACTTCAAGCATGTGTGTTTATCCCTAGAATTCAACCTTCTCCTACACAAAATGAAAAATATCATTTTAAATTTGTCCGAAAATTATTTTCAATACGCTTGTGTTTTACAATGACAATAAATAAAGTATCAAATGTTGGACATTATTTGCCGCAACTTCTTTTCCCGCACAAGAAACTATATACTTCACTTTTAAGAAGGATATCAATGTGGACACCAAGAGATTTAGTAATGACTGAGTAACTAAAGAATTATATGGGAGTATACGCAAAAAATATCAAATACAAAAAAATCCTAGGTAATATATCATCACATTGCATATCTTTAATCTATAAATGCATAATAATATTATTTAAATAACATGACCATTTTTGCAGGTTGATGTCCAATGATTTTAAATTCTATTATGCTAATACATATATGTATATATAAATAATTTTCTTTCTAATTTAATTTATTTTTCCTTTATATAAATAATAATTTACTAGACTTGTATATGTCATTATTAACGTGCAATACACGTTCAAAGAAACTTGTTATTATAAAAGCACGAATATTTAACGCTAAATGTTATACGACTAAAATATCCCTAAGATGTTAAACGACTTTTACGCTCTTAAAGATTTTTGTTAAATGTGATATAATTGTAATATTCAAAATATTACCTAAGGAAGAAATTCTTTTCCGATATAAACAACATATATGCCAACCGTAATTTACTACTGTACATTAGCCGAGTTCGTACATCTAAGGAAAGAAGACACTGTATCGCCACTCTCAAAATAATATAGTCCAAAATTAATGTTAAGTCATAAATGGATTAGATGTATAGATATTATCACTTTTAGCCCGCGCCAGAAACTATTTATATCCGGTAGCCGAAAAAGTGTATCAAATTTGTATAATTTTTGTATATAACATACGAAATATATATATATATATATATATA
>ML341727.1:0-96529 GCA_005239505.1 Nicotiana paniculata | reverse complement strand
CTTCTCCCTTGTATATCTCGTCATTATACACAGAACACTTACACCAAAACACTCTCAATGGTCTCTAAGAACTGGTCCAAGATCCCAAGAACCAAACCAAAGGGAAATCAACTCAAATCATCATCAAAGGTGTTAAAGACTACAAGAGAATGCTTCTATGATGTTGTGTGATTCAGGGCTATTGTGAGTTAAGTTGAGAACTGAGATAGGGTTTCGAGTTGTAGCTGTTGTCCAAGGTATGTATAACATCTTCTTGATTGTGCCTAAGGCTAATCTTGTGTTGGTTGTGTTGTTTGAGTGAAAGACCATAAGATAGCACTTGAAAGAATATGGGATATGGTTGTCTCTCTGATTGGGCTGTCTTGTGGCTAAATATATGGTTTGCGGTGGCTGGAAATTGTGAGAAGTAATTTGATAATGTTGTGGCTGCTGTTGTTAAGCCTTCCTGGGTGTTAATTAAGTTGATTGAAGAAAAAAAGATGAAAAACAAGTGATTGACTGTAAAATTTAAAGTGTTAGACGTATGGGGCTGTTTTGCAAGGCATTTTGTGGATGTTTAAAACTAGAAATAATATGGTAATGGTACATATAAGTATGATGTTGTGAAGGTTGTAAACTAATTTATGGAATAAGAGTTGGATTCAATTTACATCTTGTTATGAGTAAAAACGAGTTTGCCGCTCAATATGATTGTTAAGATAATCGGAGAAACTCATATTGGATTATACTGTAGTAGTTGCTATTGTTGGTTATAGTTGTTGTTGTTGGTTGTTGATGACCCTTAGTGGTCTTTGGGATGTATTAAAAATAGGGGAGTTGCTGCCCGATTTTCCTTAAGCCATACGACTAGCCAAATACGATGGTACGACATTATATGTTAACGGCAATATCATTTTACTTGTTGTAGATGCAAGAAGTTGTGTTGAGTAATAAGAAAGAGATCATACAGATATGTTAAGGCTAAACCTTTCCTTCATTTTGGCATGATCCCGTAACTACATGAGTTTGATAACGAGGCATAAAGAGAAGTTCGTATTCCAGAACTTATGTACATTATCCTAGTCTCATAAGTTACAGTATTCTCCCTTATCGGGACTTCATATTCAGTTTAGTTGTCTTCTTTCAACCAAGAGAGAAGAGAATCTATACGCATACTGTATTACAGTATTTTCACCATCATCGAGTTATAATCATGGGCAGGCCTCTATTGGGCAACCTCTGATCAGATGGTAAGTTATATACCGAGCCTACTATGGCCGAGTGCCTATGAGCGAGCCCAGAATGGCCGAGATACAGAGCCTAGTATGGTCGAGCCCCTATGAGCGAGCCTACTACGGCATAGCAGTTACACATACCGAGCCTTATAGGGCCGACCAGCTATTTTTACTTGCTATATTGAGAGAGTTAAGTCAGTATCAACTAGTAAGCATATCTTCAGATTATCTTTGACTCCCAGTTACTTTCAGTTATTATATTATCAGTTCAGTTTCAGCTTTCAGTTATTATGTTTCCTTACATACTCGGTACATTATTTCGTACTGACGTCCCTTTTATCGGGGACGCTGCATTTCATGCTTGCAGGTCCTGATAGACAGTTGGACAACCCTCCCAGCCGACAGAGCCAAACATCAGCTTGGTTGGTAAGCTCCAGTTTCTCAGAGTTACCAGGTCTAGAACTTGGAGTCCATTTTATATATATACAGGTTTGATGGATAGGTCGAGGCCCTATCCCGACCATGATACAATTCAATTATCCCTAAAGGCTTGTAGATGAGTCCTGTATATTTTGTATATCAGTAGATTTTCATGGCGGCTTCGTCAGCCTGCACATTTATATATATCAGCTTTTGGGTATGTTTATCCCTTATATGAGAGAGAAGTTATTTTCAGATGATGCAGAATATGGCCCCATTGGCCTAAGTTGAGAGTTACCCCTCCAGAGTTCACAGTTACAGAGTGGTACGTTCGGCCCGAGTATGGCACCGGGTGCCCGTCGCGGCCCATCGGTTTGGGTCGTGACAATGGAGACTTAGAAGAAGAGGTGTATATGGAGATTCCTCCAGGACTTGATACTACACAGAGTCAAGGAAAGGTATGCAGATTGAAGAAAGCCTTGTACAAACTGAAGCAATATCCCAAAGCTTGGTTTGACAGATTCTGCAAAGACATGATCTCCTTCAGTTACGAACAAAGCAATGTTGATCACATTCTCTTCATTAGACGTCAAACGGGTAAACTCACTCTTCTCATAATTTATGTTGATGACATAGTTACGACAGGAGAGTTGGCCCGATTGAAGAAGTTGTTGGCACATGAATTTGAGACCAAAGATCTAGGAAAATTATAGTACCTCTTGGGAATTGAGGTTGCTAGATCAAAAAGAGGAATCTTTATTTCTCAATGGAAGTATATTCTGGATCTCTTAAAAGAAACTAGTATGGCAGGTTGCAAACCAGCAGAATCGCAACACGAGTTGGAGAGCCAGTTGATAAAGAGAGATATCAGAGGTCGGGTGGAAGACTCATTTATCTCTCTCATGCTAGACCTGACATAGCCTATTCAGCCAGCTTGGTGAGCCAAATCATGCATGATCCCCGAGATCCCATATGCAAATTGTCTTTCATATTTTGCGGTATCTGAAGTCTACTCCAAGCAAAGGTCTGCTTTTCTCCAAACATGGTCACCTTCAGGTAGAAGCCTATATGGATGCAGATTGGGTTGGATCTTTAGATGATAGAAGATCAACATCCGGTTACTGTACACTCGTAGGAGGGAATTTGGTTACTTGGAAAAGCAAGAAGCAAAGTATAGTTGCTAGATACAGTGTAGAAGCAGAATATAAAGCTATGGCCCAGGGTGTCTTGTGAACTTCTTTGGTTACTAAAGTTACTAGAGGAATTGAGACTGTCTGAAAAGCAAAAACTTTCCTTATATTATGACAACAAGGATGCCATCAGCATAGTTCATAATCCACTGCAGCATGACCGAACAAAGCATGTTAAAATTGATCGATACTTCATCAAAGAAAAAGTTACTTGAGCTTGTTTCATGTGTCATCAGAAAAGCAGCTAGCGGGTCTCAATAGACAGACTTTTCATACACTGGTTAGCAAGTTGGGCATGCGTGAAATCTTTGCACCAACTTGAGAAGTGTTGATTGGCTTAATTATTAGGAAAGATTTGATAAATATTTGATTCTGATTGAGATTTGATTTTATTCTGATTGATCGTAATTGATTGCAAATTGAGTGTAATTTATTTCCCTTCCTAAAATAATCATAGGACCTAGTATATAAATACATTTCCTTAGGGATGTAACAAATACACAAAAATACAGAAAGCCTTTTCTTCTTCAAAAAATCTACTGTAATTGCAATTGTTTCATTTCAATACAACAGAGAAAATTGTCCCAAAACTTGATTGACTTCTTCATTAACTGAGTGAGTTCCTGAAAATTGGTACCAAAGCTCTCGAACCTGCAACCTGTGAATTAAACACTAGGATGCAAACTATGGATGTGAGGATTACTTAACACGAGGAGGTGCTAGCTGAGTTGATGACTGGGCAACAAACTTTGCTGCAGACACAGCTTGGCATACAAGGAAGCTTGGAATTAATATTGGACAGATTGACTGCTTTGGAGAGACCACCAGCAAATCCAAATGGGGGAGGTTAACTTCCTATGCCGATGCTTGAGGCAAGACAGAATAGGCAAGCTAGATTTACAGTTCCACCTACCAAGCGGGAATTGCCAAGTTTTGAAGGCAAGGAACCAAGGTATAGCTTAGAAAATGCGAGCGATATTTCAACTTGTATAAAACCATTGAGAATTCTAGGTTGAAGCAGCTGCTCTTTATTTGTTTAAGTTGTTTAAGCCAACCACCTTAAATGGTGCAATAGAACAGGCTAGAATGCAAGAGAAGGCCCTTGAGGCAGTAAGCAAAAGAACAAAACCACAGGAAAAACCTTACTCGAACACTGGAGTTGCCTCATCTCTCAAGGTTTCAACCATGCCAGCTAATAGAACAGGCACTTATAGACTGAGTCCTGAAGTTTATGAGTATAGGAAGACTAATCACATATGTTTTAGATGTGGAGAGAAGTATGCACAGGGCACCAATGTAGAAACAGGCAACTAAACTGTTTGGTTGGGGAGAGTGATGATAGCCCAGAGGCTGTAGTGGACCCGCCTGAGACTCAAACAGGAGATCCTAATTTAGCTGAGATAATAACTGACGGAGAGGTTCAACAGGAGATGTTGGAAGTCATTTGTATCAGTGCATTAGCAGGAAACAGTTCTGCTGTGAATTCATTTTTGGTCAAGGTCATTAGCAAGAACAGGAGCCTAACAGTGTTGGGATGATTCTGGAAGCACACATAGTTTTATTGATGAGCAAGCAGTGAAGGGCACTGGACATGTGTCATTTTACAGTCCCCCAATGAAAGGTGACTATTGCTGATGGGAATTATGTCATGTGCAATGCTAGGTATGCAGGCTTTAGCTGGAAAATGCAAAATAAACATTTTCAGAAAGATTTGAGAATTATACAATTGGGTGGTTGTGATAGTGTTAGGCAATGATTGGATGAAAAGTATAATCCCACCAAGTTTGATCATGAAAAGAAGTGTGCTACAATTGGGAGGAAGGGCAACAAGACTGTGCTACATGCCATACCTGAAGCAGGCAGTTTGAGCTTTATCAATGGGAGTTCTATGGGAAAATTATTGAGGAAGGGGCAAACACTTATGGCTCATTTGTTCATGGCAAGTGTAACCAGCTCCCAGAACAGGAAGACATAGATGATCCAATACAATAGGTGCTTGAAAGGTACAAAGAAGTTTTTGCAAAACCTAAAGCATTGCCTCCTTTCAGATCATCAGATTCCACTAAAACCTGATGCTCCACTAGTTAGTCCGAGAAAATACAGGTATAATTACTATCAAAAGGAGGAACTAGAGAAACAGGTAGCAGAAATGTTGCTCGGTGGGACCATTGACCCAAGCCAATCCCCTTGTCTTCTCCAGCCTTATTGGTAACGAAAAAAGATGGCACATGGAGGTTTTTGTGTAGACTACATGGGGTTAACTGACATTACTATCAAGTATAAGTACCCTATACCCATTGTAGAAGATCTCTTAGATGAATTGCATAGTTCAGTAATCTTTTCCAAGGTGGATCTCGGAGTAGGGTACCATCAAATCAAATGATGGTAGAAGATGTGTTCAAAACTGCCTTCAGAACTTACTTAGGGCACTATGAATTCAGGGTGATGCCATTTGAGCTTACAAATGCCCCTGCTACCTTCGAGGCCTTAATGAATCAGGTTTTTTTACTTTTTTCTAAGAAAATTTGTGTTAGTTTTCTTTTATGATATTTTGGTGTATTGTCAGTACTTAGCAGATCATATAAACCATTTATCCATCGTATTTGAGACATTGAAGAAGAATACCTTTTATGCAAAGAGGACTAAGTGCTCATTTGGGCAATCACAAGTTGAATACCTTGGGCATGTCATTACTGCTCAGGGTGTGGCTACTGATCCTAGCAAGGTACAGGCCATGGTGAACAGGCCTAGGTCCACCAAAATCAAGGCACTTAGAGATTTTGGGACTGACTGGCTAGGCTAGTACAGAAAATATGTGGCTAATTATGTTGCCATTTGCAGACCATTAACAGATCTCTTGAAGAAGGAAGGGTTCAGGTGGAGTGAAGAAGCTGATCAAGCTTTTACAGCTCTTAAAAGAGCCATGTCCACGACCCCAGTATTAGCCTTACCTGACTACACTCAACCTTTTGTGGTTGAGATTAATGCATGCCATTCGGGCATTGGAGTTGTACTGATGCAAAATGGAAGACCAGTAGCTTATTTTAGCAAGGTGCTAGCTCTAAGGCACAGGGATAAGTATATCTATGAGAAGGAATATATGGCCTTACTCAATGCCGTAGATAAATGGAGACTCTACCTTCAATATAAGCATTTTGTGGTAAGGACTGATCACCATAGCCTGAAATACTAGTTAGAACAGAAGATTACCTCAGCCATTCAACAGAAGGGATTGACTAAGCTCTTAGGCTTAAACTATGAAGTCCAGTACAAAAGAGGGGCGCAGAACAGAGTGGTTGCTGCACTTTCTAGATAGTTTGGGACCTTGTCTGCTGAAGTTGATCCCTACGCAACACTTAATGCCATCAGCACAACTGTGCCAATTTGGGTGCAAGAAATTGGTGCAAGCTATGAAGAGGATGCACTAGCTGATAAGTTGATTGCACAACTCACAGTTGATCTTCAAGGGCCACAGATCTGGCAGTATACTTCTAGAGTCTTGAGGAGAAAGGGCAAGATTTACATTGGGGCCACTAGCACTCTCAGGCAACAACTGATTAAGATCTTCCATGATTCTTCAATAGGAGGGCATTCAGGACAGCTAGGGACCTTTAAGAGATTGGCTAAGTTGTTCTATTGGCCTCTTATGAAACAGATGGTCATCCAATATGTGACTGAACGTGATACTTGTCAAAAGAATAACAGCTTGTTTACCTCCATCTGAACCGAATTCTTTCTGGTTAAAGAATCTCTTCTAGTTGCTCTGGAACAATTAGGAGATTCTCTAGAAGAAATATGGGGTTCTGGATGATTGTTGCTTGTTGTATTGTATTGTATTATTACTTTAAATACAATGTTTGTTTTGATTGTTACTCAAATTTAATTGTATCTTATCGTTAAATCCGTCCTTGAGTAATGATGAAAAGTGCCACTTTATGGAACGACCGATTTAGTGTGGTCGCGTCGTTACCTTTTTTTTCCTCTCATGCCTTTCCTTATTATTAAATAATTATATTTTATTCTTTAACCTGCCTTTTTATATATTAATTCTACTTCATACCTTATTTTTTCTTTATAATATTGCAAGTTTTTTCTTCATTGTTCCAAACATTGTATATATCAAAACGATACAGTATAATATAATATAATACAATACAATATTATATGTTATATTATGAAATGATACATAACAACCATCCAAACATTGTGGTAGTGTTGGATATTGTACATCACTGGTGGAAAGAGAGATGACGCAACACAACCGTGAAAAGTCGCCGGAAAATTGAGGCACGGTGACTCTGGATGTATTCTGGCCCAAGGATGCATCTCGCCACCACCGCTCTGCCTACAAGATATAGGCAACTAGTTGGTAAATTAAATTACCTCACAGTGACTAGATCTGACTCCTTTCATGTGAGTGTTGTAAGTCAGTTTATGGATTCTCCATGTGATAGTCATTAGGACGCAATCATCGGCATTCTTCGGAACGTAAAGTCAGCTCTAGGCAAAGGGTTATTGTTTGAGGATCGAGGCCATGAGCAGATTGTTGGGTACCAGATGTTGATTGGGAAGAATCACCTTCTGATAGACGTTCTATATCTGGATATTGTATTTTGGTAGGAGGTAATTTGGTGCCTTGGATGAACAAGAAACAGAATGTGGTTGCTCGGTTCAGTGCAGAAGCAGAATATCGAGCAATGGCTATGGCAACATGTGAAATAGTTTGGATCAAACGGTTGCTCAAGGAGTTGAAATTTGGTGAATTCGGCCAGATAGAACTTGTGTATGATGATCAAGTTGCCCTTCATATTGCGTCAAATTCGGTGTTCCATGAGAGAACTAAACACATTGAGATTGACTGTCACTTCGTTTTAGAAAAGATACTCTCATGAAACATTGCTACAAAGTTTGTGAAGTCGAATGATCAGCTTGCAGATATTTTCACCAAGTCCCTCACTTATCCTCATATTAGTTACATATGTAACAAGCTCGGTACGTATGATTTGTATGCACCGGCTTGAGGGGGAGTGTTAAATAGTTATGTGTAAATAATCCTAGTTCCATAGGTAGTAGGAGTAGAACATGTATTATGTATAGGGCCCATTGTAACATTGTTAAAAGATCAATAGAATAATTTTCCAGTGTATTATTTCTCACACCTACTTCTAAGGTCCATCCTGTTTTCCACATTTCATTGTTGAAAAGAAAATTGGCTCTAGGGCAGTCGTCCAATCAGTCTTACCTATAACCAGTGGAGAAGGCCAATTCCTAGTGAAGCCTGTTGCAATATTGCAAAGACAGCTTGTTCGAAAAGGAAATGCGGTTGCTGTTAACTTATCCAATGGTCGAACTTGCCTCCTGAGGATGGTACATGGGAGGATCATGAGTTTATCAAGTCCAATTTCCAGAATTTGATACTAATCCTTGAGGACAAGGATTATATGAAGGAGAAGTGTATGTCATGACCTGAGAAATGCAGCAATAAACGAAATGTCGCTAGGGGAGTTCGAAGCTGGGAGGGAAGTACAGGAATAACTAACGGTAAATCGACGGTCGAGATTAAATTTCACTTAATGAGCTTCAAAGGCTCAGAAGCTGCCAGCTAGACGAGTTTGTCATAAAGCTCAACAAACTAGTGGAGCAGAGTATCACTGAACCAACGAGTATTCCGCCAATTATCTCTTTTTGTTCTCAAATCTCATCTCTTTCTTTCTCTTCTACTCCGATGATTTCAAGAAGAAGGAAGAGCTTCTTGTATTTTTGTGTGTATATTCACGTTAAGAGTACTGACATTAACACAATGAATCCTATGGCTAAACTAGGAAAAGAAATTAGTAATTGCTACAATCAAACTACAGACTAAAATCTGCAAATAATTAGGCTAGAGAATAAAATTTAATCTAATCAAATCTTTCTACTAATTACACTAATTTAACACTCCCCCTCAAGTTGGTGCAAAGATGTCGCACATGTCCAACTTGCAAACTAAAGTGTGAAAAGTCTTGTTGCTGAGACCTTTTGTGAGCACATCCGCTAACTGCTTTTCTGACGATACATGAAGCAAACTCAAGGTACCACCAACAATATTTTCTTTGATGAAATGTCGATCAATTTCAACATGTTTTGTGCTATCATGTTAAACAGGATTATGAGCTATACTCAATGCAGCCTTGTTGTCGCAATATAACAAAAGCTTCCGGGTCTCAGACAATCTCAATTCCTCCATTAACTTTTGTAGCCAAATAAGTTCACAAACACCTGTAACATTCGCGTTTTCGTACGTTAAAGTTTCGTCGTAAGTTAATCGACGTAGACTCGGGAATGAGATTATTTTTGACATTTATGCTATTTATAACAGGCGATAAGTGTCGTGAAGGTTAAAGGGTAAACGAAAGAAAGAAAATGAGTATCGCTGAATGTTGTCAATTTTGGAATAAAATACGGTCCGAGCTATAATACCTGGTATTTATGGACTAGTGTCATACAAGGTACCACATGACCATGATAGTAAGATACATAAAGTGTGTTAAAAGTACTTAATATTTTAAGTAATTTGAGATAATTCTTAATTATGTGGATAATTGGGTAATTATTGATTTTTAGTGGGAGATTAACTAATTAATTAGCATCTTTGGATAAGCCTAATGGACCTCAACGTGGCAGCAAAGGCCTTAGGCAAATGTGACTCTTAAGTTCATATAATAAGTTGGCAAAGTTAGAGGGTTATGTGGCTAAGTCACCACATGAGTGGGGCCCACACCCACTAAGGTATAAGACCTCTCTAATTCACAAAGGGAGGTGCTTATATCTAAATTACAAGTAACGGATCTTCAACAAAATTCAAACGAGATTTCTTAGCATAATAGCAACGGAATTTTGCAATTTTAAGGAAGTCTGGTATAACCTTTCTCAAGAATATCATACGGATTTTTTCCTACTTCGATCTTGCCGTCACGTGTTTTGTCGCGATTGCCGTGTAATAGAGGGATTGTCAAGAGAATCGGCTCAGGTATGTTAAGGTTATCCCTTCTTTCTTTTTGGCATGATTCATACGATACAAACGAAACGAGCAAACGAACAGCTTTCATAAATGACTCTATTGATAGAAACACTAGGAATGCCTATGTTCTTGATTCCCCATGTGAATTATTATTATATCTTCTGTTCATGGGTCTCAGAAAAATACGTAGTTGATAAAGTTTATCCGAAAGGCATATTGATCTTATGACATTGCGAGAAATCTTATTAACGTATTTCTTATGCATTTCATTCATTTATACATGTACATTGACCCATGACCAGATGGCGTTATACACGCGAATATTATATGTATGTGGGATATGGGAAAAGATTACGGTGTTATATACGCACCACCACCTGATAAGCTGGTATATGTTGATGAGTTTGCCCACAGTGGCCGACATAATATGATGGGATGCCCTCAGAGGCTTGATGATGTTATGTACACTTATACCTATGCATGATACGACATTTATACGCACGTGCATGACATTATAAATGTTTTAGGATTCACAAAGTTATTTAGACTTATAGGTGGAATTCTTTACTCCATGTTTCATCTATGTTTTTTATGTACTGATTTTCATGCCTTACATACTCAGTACATTATTCGTACTGACGCCCCTATTTCCAGGGGCCTGCATTTCATGCCCGCATGCGCAGGTAGACAAGCTGACGGTCCCCCTCTTTAGAATCCTTTATCAGCGAGAGTTGGTGTGCTCCACTTGATCTGGAGTTGTTATTAGTTTTGGTACGCTATTTTTGTATGTAGATATGTGTATGATGGGGCCCAGTCCCGTCCTTTATACAGTTGTACACTCTATTAAAGGTATGTAGACAGTTATGTATAGTTGGATAGCATGTGGCCTTGTTGGCTTCTAGTTTTCGATATATAGTTTTGTATAGCAGCCTTGTCGGCTCGCCCTACCATATTCCGCATGTATATGTATATATGTCTTTTGGAAATGTTTCTCTCACGTATGTTATTCACGTAATTCAACAGTTTACTGACAGATATTATTCATGACCTACCCTTAATTCATGTTTATATCTTAGACGCATGCTTAGGGGCGTTCGACAGGTAGGACTCGGGCACTCGTCATGGCCCATCGGTTTAGGTCGTGACAAAAGTGGTATCTGAGCAATTCTGTCATAGGATTGTCTACAAACCGTGTCTAGTAGAGTCTTGTTTATGGGTGTGTTGTGCACCACACTTATAGATTGGAGGCTAGGGGACATATAGGATGTTATCTTTTCTTCTTATCTTAGATCGTGCGATATAAGAATTCATTTTCCTAACGAAGTGATATGCTTTCAGCGATGCCGAAGAAGGCTACAGCCACCCAGAAGGGCAAGTCCGTGGCGGATGAGACTACTAGTCAAGCGCCACGAGTTATCGGGGCTAGGGGAGAGTCTCATAGTGAGATTCCATCTCAGATTGCACATACCCCTCCCACTCCAAAGGAGCTCCGAGGGGCACCAGCTCCAGCGCCTGCCCCTATACATATAGCTCCTTAGCTAGATGCCTCGGGTCAGGAGATGAGAGATGTTATTCAGCTATTAACTCGATTAGTAGCCGCACAGGCTCGGCGTCAGGAAGTAGGTATTGGTCATGCAGATAGGTCCATCGGGTTAGAGGGTTCATGATTTCATTAATTTGGACCCTCTGATATTCAATGGAGCAGATCCAAACGGGGACCCTCAGGTATTTATCGATAGGATGCAGAGGACTTTGAGAGTAATGAAGGCCACTGTGACTGAGTCAGTTGAGCTAACTTCCTATAGACTTCAAGATGCTGTAGTTAATTGGTACGAGTCTTGGGAGTTGTCCAAAGGTGAGGATGCCCCTCCAGCGGCATGGCAGGAGTTTACAGAGGCTTTTCTTCGTCATTACCTGCCACTAGAGCTTAGACGGGCCAGAGTTGATAGGTTCTTGACTCTTCGGCAGGGTAACATGAATGTTCGGGAGTACAGTCTCGGGTTTGATTCGTTAGCCAAGTATGCTCCCACTACTGTATCTAAGATGGAGGATCGGGTTTACCAGTTCGTGATGGGTTGGAGTCGCACCTGCTAAATGATTGTATGTCGGTCTCACTTCAGCCACGCATGGATATTTCTTGTTTTCAGGCATACGCTCAGGGCGTAGAGGAGCGTAAACAGAAGCACAGGGCCGTTCGTGAGCATGATAGGGGCCAGAGTAAAAGAGCGAGATCTTCGAGTTCTTCTGATGAGTTTCGAGGTGGTCAGAGATAACAATACCCGAGGTATCCATCCCAGCCATCGGCTAGCGCACCCCTTCAGTTTGCCTGTAAGAGATTTGATCGTTCCACATATACAGGGCCTGGTCAGAATTCCAAGGTCTCAAGTTCTCAGTATAGGGACGAGTCAAGTCAGATGAGGCCGCCCTTGCCACGATGTGCTCAGTGTAGTAAGATGCATGTCGGGAATTGTCGTATGGGGTTGGGTGTTTGTTATACTTGTAGTTATCCAGGCCACGTTATGAGGGGTTGTCCGACGAGACGTGATGCAAGCATATTCAGCTAGCGGAATCTGTAGTTGGTTCGTCATCATCAGTACACCCCCCCCGGCAAGGTTCACGAGCACTAATCGATCGCGACAGAGGCAGAGGTGGAGCATCTAGGTTGAGCGGTCATCAAAACCGCATATATGCATTAGCAGGATGACAGGATCAGGAGTCGTCACCTGTATCAGTCTCCTCATATGATGTATATACACTGACTAACCCAGGTTCCACCTTATCATATGTTACTCCGTTGGTTGCTATTAAGTTTGGAATGAAACCTGAGTTGGTTAAACCTTTTGAGGTGTCCACACCTATTGGGGATCCAGTGATAGCTAGGAGGTATATAGAGGTTGTATAGTAGTAGTTCATAGTCGATCTACAGTAGCAGACCTAATTGAGTTAGATATGGTAGAATTTGATGTTATAATGGAATTGGTTGGCTTCTTCTTATGCCAACGTTGATTGTAGATCAAAGATGGTCCAATTCCAATTTCTAGAGGAGCCTGTTTTGGAATGGAAAGGTAATACGGCATCACCGAGAGGTAGATTTATTTCCTATCTCAAGGCAAGGAAGCTGATCAAAAAGGGTTATATTTATCACTTAGTCCGGGTACAGGATGTGAAAGTAGAGTCACCAACCATTCAATCTATCCCTGTGGTTAATGAGTTTCCTGATGTTTTTCCTGATGAGCTTCCGGGCCTTCCGGCAGAGCGAGAAATTGAGTTTGCTATTAACCTAATACCAGATACTCACCCAATATCTATTCCCCCCTATAGAATGGCACCCGCAGGACTGAGAGAGTTGAAGGAACAACTAAAGGACTTGCTTGAAAAAGGCTTTATCAGACCTAGTACATCACCATGGGGAGCACCTGTGTTATTTATGAGGATGAAAGATGGTTCCTTGCGGATGTGTATTGATTATAGACAATTGAATAAGGTGACAATCAAGAATAAGTACCTGCTCTCGAGGATTGATGATTATTTCATCGGTTGCAAGGTGCCAAGTGTTTCTCGAAGATAGATTTGAGGTCCGGGTACCATCAGGTAAGGGTTAAGGAGAAAGATATTCCAAAAACAACATTCAGGACCAGATATAGCACTTTGAATTTCGTGTTATGTCATTCGATTTGACCAATGCCCCAGCATTATTCATGGACTTGATGAATCGTGTGTTCAGACCCTTTCTAGATCTGTTCGTGATTGTATTTATCGATGATATATTGGTTTATTCTTGTTCAGAGACTGAGCATGCGGATCATCTGCGTACTATGCTCAAAGTTCTACAAAGAGGGAAGTTGTATGCAAAATTCTCTAAATGTGAATTCTGGTTGAATTTTGTAGCTTTCCTTGGGCATGTTATTTCCGGCGAAGGTATCCGGATTGATACACAAAAGATTGAGGTAGTAAAGACTTGGCCTAGACCCACGACACCAACGGAGGTTCGTAACTTTCTCGGTTTGGCAGGTTATTACAGGAGATTTGTAGAGGGATTTTCTTCCCTTTCAGCACCATTGACAAAGTTGACTCAGAAGGGAGGCAAGTTTCAGTGGACTGATGCGTGTGAATGGAGTTTCAAGGCATTGAAGGATAGACCAACTTCAGCACCCGTTCTAACACTCCCAGAGGGAACAGATGGTTATGCTATCTATTGTGACGCTTCGGGCGTTGGATTGGGTTGTGTACTAATGCAGCACGGTAAGGTTGTAGCTTATGCTTCTAGACAACTAAGAAAGCACGAGAAGAATTACCCAACCTACGATTTAGAGTTAGCCACAGTGATTCATGCACTAAAGATGTGGAGGCACTACTTGTATGGCATTCATGTTGAGATCTATACGGATCATAAGAGCGTTCAGTATATCTTAAAGCAAAAGGAATTGAACTTGCGCCAAAGGAGATGGTTGGAGCTACTGAAAGACTATGACATTGATGTTTTATACAAGCCAGGGAAGGCGAATGTAGTAGCCAATGCCCTCAACCGTAGATCTATGGGTAGCATGTCATATTTACAACCAGAGAAGAGTGGGATAGCCCATGACATTCATCAGCTAGCAAGTCTTAAACGATGGTTCGATGTTGGGGAAACTAAGTTAGTAGGACCAGAGTTGGTACAACGGGCAATCGAGAAGATTAAGCTTATACAAGAAAGGCTATTAGCAGCTCAAAGCCATCAGAAGTCTTATGCGAATAATCGACAACGAGACTTGGAGTTTCAAGTTGACGATTGGGTATTCCTAAAGGTATCACCGATGAAAGGCGTTATGAGGTTCGGTAAGAAAGGAAAACTTAGCCCTCGGTACATTGGACCATATAAGATCATACGCAAGGTAGGCCATGTAGCATTTGAGTTAGACTTGCCTTCTGACTTGGAGTTTGTACATCTAGCCTTTCATGTGTCTATGCTTCGTAAATGTATCAGAGATCCTTCTAGAGTCGTGTTAGTTGACGATGTTCAAGTCACAGAGTAGCTATCATATGAGGAAACTCCCATTGCTATATTAGATAGACAGGTTCGGAAATTGAGAATTAAAGACGTAGCTTCGGTGAAAGTACTTTGGAGAAACAATAATGTGGAAGAAATGACTTGGGAAGCCGAAGAAGACATAAAGTCTAGATATCCTTGCTTGTTTCCTCTTCCAAAGAAGGATCCGACTGAGACATCACAGCCTTCAGGTACCTGTATGGATTCTTGTGTTAGTTATTATCATTGGCCGTGTGAGGCCATTGTCGTTAATGATGATTGTGGTCCTATGTGGCATTGAATTATTGAGTTTTCTACGGGAAGGGTTGATTGTAGTATTGTTACAAAGGCGACTCTGCCAAAATTTATATAGATCCCGTGGAGTTAAACATTCGAGGACGAATGTTTCTAGTGGGTGAATGATGTTACATTTCGCGTTTTTGTACGTTAAAGTTTCGTCGTAAATTAATCGACGTAGACTCGAGAATGAGATTATTTTTTAGGCTATAAACATTTATGTTATTTATAACAGGCGATAAGTAAGCCGTGAAGGTTAAAGGATAAACGAATCAAAGAAAATGGGTATCGTTGAAGGTTGTCAATTTGGGATGAAATACGGTCCGAGCTATAATACCTGGTATTTATGGACTAGTGCCATACAAGGTACCATATGACCATGATAGTAAGATACATAAGGTGTGTTAAAAGTGATTAATATTTTAAGTAATTTGAGATAATTCATAATTATTTGGATAATTGAATAATTATTGATTTTTAGTGGGAGATTAACTAATTAATTAGCATCTTTGAATAAGTCTAATGGACCTCAACGTGGCAGCAAAAGCCTTAGGCAAATGTGACTCTTAAGTTCATATAGTAAGGTGGCAAAGTTAGAGGGTTTTGTGGCTAAGTCACCACATGAGTGGGGCCCACACCCACTAAGGTATAAGAGCTCTCTAATTCACAAAGAGAGGTGCTTATGTCTAATTTGCAAGTAACAGATCTTCAACAAAATTCAAACGAGGTTTCTTAGCATAATAGCAACGGGATTTTGCAATTCTAAGGAAGCCCGGTATAACCTTTCTCAAGAATATCATACGGATTTTTCTCTTCTTCGATATTGACGTCACGTGTTTTGTCGCAATTGTCGTATATTAGAGGGATTGTCGAGAGAACCGGCTCAGGTATGTTAAGACTATCCCTTCTTTCTTTTTGGCATGATTCATACGATACAAACGAAACGAGCAAACGCACAACTTTCATAAATTGACTTTATTCATAGAAGTACTAGGGGTGCCTATGTTCTTGATTCCTCATGTGAATTATTATTATTATGATCTGTTCATGAGTGGGTTTAAGAAAAATACGTAGTTGATAAAGTTTACCCAAAAGTCATATTGATCTTATGACATTCCGAGAAGTCTTATTAACGTATTTCTTATGCATTTCATTCATTTATACTTGTACATTGACCCATGACCAAATTGTGTTACATATCCGTATATTATATGCATATGGGATAAGGGAAAAGGTTACGGCGTTATATACGCACCACCACCTGATCAGCTGATATATGTTGATGATTTTGTCCACAGTGGCCGAGATGATATGATGGGATGCTCTCAGAGGCTTGATGATGTTATGTACACTTATACCTATGCATGATACGACATTTATACGCATGTGAATGACATTATAAATGTTTCAGGATTCACAAAGTTATTTAGACTTATAGGTGGAATTCTTTACTCCATGTTTCATCTATGTCTTTTATGTACTGATTTTAATGCCTTACATACTTAGTACATTATTCGTACTGACGCCCCTATTTCCCGGGGCCTGCGTTTCATGCTCGCAGATGCAGGAAGACAAGTTGACGGTCCCCCTCTTTAGGATCCTTGATCAGCAAGAGTAGGTGTGCTCCACTTGATCCGGGGTTGTTATTAGTTTTGGTACGCTATTTTTGTATGTAGATATGGGTATGACGGGGCCCAGTCCCGTCCTTTATACAGTTGTACACTCTATTAGAGGTCTGTAGACAGTTATGTATAGCTGGATAGCATGTGGCCTTGTCTGCTTCTAATTTTGGATAAATAGTTGTTTGTAGCAGCCTTGTCGGCTCGCCCTACCTTATTCCGTATATATATGTATATATGTCTTTTGGACATGTTTCTTTCACGTATGTTATTCACGTAATTCAGCAGTTTATTGAGAGATATTATTCATGACCTACCCTTAATTGATGTTTATATCTTAGACGCATGCTTAGGGGCGTTCGACAGGTAGGACTCGGGCACTCGTCATAGCCCATCGGTTTAGGTCGTGACAAAAGTGGTATCAGAGCAGTTCTTTCCTAGGTTATCTACAAATTGTGTCTAGTAGAGTCTTGTTTATGGGTGTGTTGTGCACCACACTTATAGACAGGAGGCTATAGGACATATAGGATGTATCCTCTTTTCTTATCTTTGCAGCCAACCTTTCTTATTAGTGGTGAAGTGACAAGATCCCAAGTCTCATTCTTTGACAAGGCCTTCATTTCTTCAATCATAGCTTGCTTCCATTAAGGATTTGCAAAAGCTTCCCTCCAATTCTAGGAATAGACACAGAAGAAATAGACAAGGCAAAAGCTCTATAGGAAGGAGATAAAGAATTATAAGAGACAAAGTTAGATAAGAGATGTTTGGTGCAAAATTGACTCCTTTTGTGTGAGCGATAGGTACATCTAACTCACTAGGAAATGTAGATAACTCACCACAGCAGAAGAGGGTTCAGCTTCAGCAGATTGCATGATGACTTCTTCAGCTCTCTTTATTCTTGAATAAGTTATCAAATCAGGTTTATCCAAACGCCCAATAGTCTCCCCCTGAATTCTTTCTTCAATTTCACATTCTCATGTCTTAGTGGCTTCAACAGTTGAAATCATTTCAACAGTGGGAATCATCTCCTCATCATTGTAGCTCTCCCCCTGAAGAGGTGATGGTGTTTTATTGTAATAGGGCTCAGATTTTCGAATGGTAACCTCCATGCTGACAAAGGATCTCCTAAAAGGAGGATGATAGCATTTATACCCTTTCTGTGTTGGAGAATACCCAATAAAGACACATTTAATAGCTCTGGGATCAAGTTTTCCTAAACTCCTAGTGTGAACCAAGCAAACACAGTCAAACACCTTCGGAGGTACAATATAATCATTCTTACTCTTCAAAGCTTCCAAAGGGCTCTGAAAATTGAGGCTTTTAAGTGGCATTTTATTGATAAGGTAGGCAGCTACTAGAATGGCATCCCCCAGTAAGGTTTTGGTAAATTCATAGTAAACATTAGAGATTGTACCACTTCTAGCAAATGCCTATTTTTCCTTTCAGCAACCCCATTTTGTGCACTAGTATAAGGACAACTAGTTTGATGGACTATCCCAAAAGACTCCAAATAAGCACCAAAATTTTTACTTGTATATTCTGTGCCATTGTCAGTTCTCAAGATTTTTATCTTAACCTCAAATTGGGTACAAATCATCGTATGAAACGACTGAAAACAGGAGAAGACTTCATTTTTTGCCTTTAAAAAATATACCAAAGTCATCCTAGTGCAACAATCAATAAAAGTAACAAACCATCGACTACCAGACAAGGAAACTGTTTGAGTGGGACCCCATACATCAGAGTGAATAGTCGAAAAAGGGATAGTACTTTTATTATCACTACAGGGATAAGAGTTTCTAGTGTGCTAGGCATATTCACAAGCATCACAAAACAAAGATTCAAACTCAGTTCTAGAAAACAAACTAGGATATAATTTCTTTAGAATAAAAAAGGATGGGTGCCCCAACCGTCTATGCCACTGTATTACTTCTTGGTTGACGTTCTTATTTCCTCCAAAAAAGGATTGACCAAAGTCTCGAGTTCCATCAATCCAATATAAGTCTTCATGCAATCTACCACTGCCAATCTTCTTCCTTGTTTGAAGACCCTGAAACACACAATAATCAGGGAAGAACTCGACACTACAGTTTAGTTTTTTGGTGATGGCGCTAACAGATAACAAGTTACTGGGAAACTCAGGTACATGAAGAACGGATGACAATGTAATATCATGTGTGGAGATAACAGAACTTGTTCCAGAGACAGGAGTTAGAGAGCCATTGGCTATTCTGACACAATCCCCTTTGGGACTAGGAGAGTAGTTTTGAAAGCCTTAAGAGGAGCCTGTCATGTGTCTATTCGCACCAGAATCAATAATCCAAGAATTAAGATGGGCATTAAAGGCAATACTTGACTGCACATAATTGGAAGTCCCAACATTAGAAGTGTCAAGTTTGTTCAGGAGATGACAAAAGTGTTGAACTTCCTCCGAAGACAAAGTTTTTCTTGAAGCATTTTCTCTGAATGTTTCCACATTTTCTGCAATATTAGCTTAACCCCTTGATAGACCGACATGCTTGCCTCCACGACCTCCAATTGGTCTACCATGCAGTTTCCAGCATGTCTCTTTTGTATGTCTTGACTTTTCATAGTAATCACAGTGCAAGTGATCTTTATCAGAAGTGAACACCTTTGTTTGCTCATGAGACACAGTTAACCCAGACTGTTCGGTTGGTGCGGAATAAAGCATGACTCCTCGCCGGCTCTCTTCCTGTTGAACATAAGAGTGTGCATCCTCAAGAGAAGGAAAATGAACTTTACTAAGAACTTGAACCCTGATCTGATCGTACTCTGGGTTCAAACCTGCGAAAAAATCATATATCCTTTCCTTTTCAACCAATTTCTGAAAGAGAACTGCATCATCGGTACACTTCGCTTGGAGATCCTGAAAGTAGTCAATTTCCTGCCATGACCTAGTTAACTCGGAATAGTAGTCAGTGATAGTCAACTCACATTGCTTAGTGGCATGAATCTTATTTCGAATTTCAAAGACCTGAGCGTCATTTCCCTTACGAGAGTAAATGCGCTTAGTGGAATTCCAGATCTTTTCAGCAGTATCAAGCAATTAATACTGTTTAGAAATTCGAGGGTGCATAGTATTCAAAAGCCATGTCATAACTAGGGAATTATCTGAATCCCATTGACTATAGCTAGCATTAGTCACAACAGGTGCTTTCTTTTCTCCCGTAATATAACTAAGCAACTTTCTGGACTTAATAAAAAACAAACAAGATCTTGACCAAGTAAGATATGCGCCAGCCCCATCCAATTTAACTGCGCTACCTTGTGAAACAGAATTAACCACTTGTGAAAGAGAGCTATTTGTTGATTTGGTGTCCCCCATTATTTCACAAGTAGCAGTCCATAAGCCAAACCTGAACTCTAAGGATGAGAGAAAAAACAGCAACCTTCGCTGTAAAACAAGATCTGAGAAGCTGAAACCCTACCTCCGATGAGAGAAAAAAAAAGTTTGGAACTGGGTAGGGTCGGAATGTGTCGGCAATCTGAAAGGAGCAAAAAAGTTCTAGAAAAAAGTCGTCGGAAAGCTGTCTACTCGCCGGCGCCTGAGATATCAGAGTCGGAGTTGTTGGCGGCGCGTGGAGAGGTTTTTCTCGGAGCTACTTACTGGGGTTTTGTCGCCGTCGCCTGAGGAAGCTTGTAGTGGTGTTAGTTTTCCACACTACTGGTATATAATTGTTCTGATGCGTACAGCCACCGTGAGGGAAGAAAAACTCAACCTCTTTCAAAGAACTGGGACCCTATAGTGCTGCTGAGGGAGGAAACGCACCTCAAAATTGTAGCAGAGGTTGTGATATCATGATGATTTCAAGAAGACGGAAGAGCTTCTTGTATTTTTGTGTGTATATTCACATCAAGAGTACTGACATTTATATGATGAATCCTATGGCTAAACTAGGAAAAGAAATCAGTAATCGCTACAATCAAGCTACAGAATAAAATCTGCCTATAATTAGGCTAGAGAATAAAATCTAATCTAATCAAATATTTCTACTAATTACACTAATCAACATAATCCTTTCTCTTCCTCTCTTCTACATATCTGCAGCTCGCTATGGAATCTCGATTAGCTTAGTTTCCATTTTTCTTACTAATTTTCCATCCAGTTATTTAGTTTGTAATCGCAACTGTTTCATTTCAATACAACGGAGAAGATTGTTCCAAAACTTGATTGACTTCTTCATAACTGAGTGAGTTCCTGATAGAACACCTCAGTTGAAAGTTTAAGGTGTTGGGGAGGAAAATTTTGTATTATTTATTAAGGTCTACCAACAAAATTCACTGAATATAGGAACTTACAAGGACCACACTGTTTAAACACAAAAGCAATTTTAAATTATTTATTGCAAGTTCACATACATGTAAGGGGTAATTTCAGGCTAGCTGAAGATTTAGTTGTGCATACCCATATATCCTTATTGGATTTGCACTTGCAGAGACTTACCTGATTAGTTTTGAATTCATTTCTCTGCATTCTTTTAACTCTCCTGCAGCGATTCTTTCCTGCATTTGGGATGCAGTTCACACATGTCAAATGAATGAATGATACACAACACACACCTTATCACTAATCCGATCTTCTTCTCTTGAAGTAGGTACAGGCTTCCTAGGATACCATGCCTAATTCCAAAAACTTGACCCAGAGTAAATTTCACGAAAAAGAACAGATGTATTGAAAGAGAAAACAAAAAATTCATCAGAGTAAATTTGACCTGTTCACATAACTCCGACATTTCAGCAACCAGTGCTCCAGTCTTCCTGTTCCCATATAAGTTTTTAAACCTAAAAAGACAGATGCAAGTAAATTACCATAGAATAGAGAGCGTCCATCTTTGGCAAGTCAAATGTTCATAGTAATTACCATCTGAGCTGCTTAAGGAGGCTAATGTTCTCATGTGCAAGTCGAGTCAATTCTGGATTTTGTTCAGTTCTAGCCCAAAGCAGCCGAATCTCGTCTTTTAAAGCATTATTTTCTTCCAGGATAAAGCTGTCTGCAGAGATTATTCCTTTTCCAAGTGATTCCAATCGGTCAATTTTTTCTTCTCTAAGTTTCATTATGTCTTTACTAAGTTGAACCTCTTCTTCTTGCTGATGAACCTGCAAAACACTCCTTCACTTTTATTTAACATGACTACTATATGCATAAATATCAATTCACCCAAGGTGCACTTTCTAATAACACAAGGTGCATAAGAGATGTCACAGTTATTCATACCAAATGTTTCATCGCTTCAATTTCAGCCTCTAATCTCCAAACTTCCATCGCAGCCAATTTTTCTCTCCTCACGGCATTGAGCAAAGTTGATTTTAGATAATGTAACTGCCATTGAATTCATGGGACAATATTATATATGATCCTGATGCTAATAGACAATCACGAAAGGAGTAGAAGACTACCGAGTCACTTCTTCCATGCTGTGGACCACAATCAGTGTGCAGATTCAATTCCTCAGATAGGTCGAAGCTCTCAGGAAACTCGCACAAGCTGAATTGATCTAAACATGGGACACTTTCTGGAAAATAATTCTCCGTTCCCTGATGCTTCAGTAGAAAGGACAACTGACCCTGTTCAACAAGTTTTCAAGTATGCTTGAGAGCATTGAAAATTTTACACGTTTCATACAACACAATATTATACACCTTTAATAGAGCATGTTACATGCCTTTAGTTGTTGGATTTGCTGCTGCAATGCTGAAACATCACCTGAAGCATCTTCATTTATTTTAGCCTAGCAAAATAAAGGTCAAAACTTAAAAAACTAAAGATTTTTGGTTTCCAAACAAAAGATAGCATAGCCTAGAAAATATAGCTTGGAATTTTACTACAGAATTTTGGTTTTGCCAAACAAAAGTTTGCATATATCTGGAAGTTCATACATTGTTCTGAATAAGTTTTGCACGCTGAGCAAACTTTAGAGTGCTTAGTGTCTCACTGGCAGAACTGCAGAGAATAAAAACTAGTTATTATAACACTACTATTGCATTTTCAAAATCACAACAGAGATTATCCTGTTACCAAATAGATGGGCTGACGGTGGCGATTACTGCTGTTTTCGAGTTCCCACCCAGAGAATCCTACATCCAGGGAGGAAGAAAAGATAGCCTTCTCTTATTGAGAAATTCAATAATTTAACAGTCCAGTATTTTGTATACCTAATAGTCATGAGATAGTTCTCACCTGAAGGAGAAAAGTTAGCCTAGAGTCCCTGTATGGAACGTGTCTATGTTTGCCATGTGCCAAATCCACCAAGGACATGATGACAAGTCTGCATGCACAGACAAGGCAAAAATTTAGAAAAAAACATAGCAAAGTAGACAGCACAAGGCTGGCTTGAAGATGACTTCAAAATATAGTAGAAAATAGATCAGTAACACAAAGCATAAGAGCATTTTACAACAAAGGATAATGAGACCCTGCAGTCTAAAATGTTCCTTTTGAAATTTAAACCAGCTCCTGCAACTTGTTAACTTCTAGTGATTCAAATAAACTCATATTACTTGCTAAGTTACTCTGTTCACAGAGAATTATGCAAAAGATTCGAATATATCAATATCATTTAGAAGATTAAGTATATGCTTTACTTTCTAGTTTTAGGATCATGAGAATGCTCAAACATAGAAACTGCAAATCACATTAATATATAGCAAAAGACGTGCAATCCAATTTAGGCCTCAAAGTTAAAGAACAGACTAAACTTTATGAGCAGACAAACTGCCGAGAAAACCACAAGTTATCTATTGTCACTCTGGAGATACCCTCAAAATTTACCGGAAAAGTGCACTGTTCACGCCGGAATCACTAGACGAGTAAGTTGTCCTGAAGAAGTTTTGTCAAAAAGTGGCCGGAATAGATCACACGCGCCGGAAAAGTTATTGTAGCTCGCCGGAATCCTAGTTCTGAAGGCGCGTGACTTTCTGCCGGAGCGATTGACTAGGGTTTTGTCGCCTGACTTCTCCGAACAAGATGGTAGCATTGGTTTTCGCACAACTCTTACTGATGAGGAGATAATGCAAATCAATCTTGCATCATCAACCGGAAAGACGCACGCTGACTGACTTTTCTGTTTTGATGGGACTAGAACTTTTAGGGTTTAGTCGCACACGTGTTTATCTGATGGTGGTACTGGTATATGCGCAGCACCACTGTAGCAGTGACGAACCCTTGGAACAAGACGAAGTTACCAAAAAATCACGATGAGATCTTTCTTCCCGGATGTCGCTAAAATGACGCACTATGATAGTTTTCTCACTGAAACTCTAATACCATGTGAGAATGCATGGGAGAAAAATCTATTTTTTTAACAATGATACAATGAGCCCTATATATAATACATATTCTACTCCTACTACGTACGGGACTAGGACATATTCTACTCCTACTACATGTAGGACTAGGACATATTCTACTCTTACTACATGTAGGACTAGGACTATTTATACATAACTATCTAACAGTACCAATAGAGTCTAAGGCAAGGTGGTTCGGATGCTACTTTACCTACTTGACAAAATGGAACGAACAATGTTTCAGTTTCGGGTTTAGGATTGGATTCAGTCAGCCTCACGACATAAATAGAGTGAAGCTTTGGTTACCGGCAAACGCTTCTCCGAAGGCGACCCTCTCGAGTTTCCGATTGTTTCTGTCATTGAAGTAGCCTTTTGTCGCCCTACCAAACGAAAGGAGTCACTATCAAACAGCTCGCCCTATTGACCAAAGGTGCACTCAGCCCGGTAACTAGAAAATAGGTTTGCCCTTGAATTGAAGTGATGAGGTCATAAAGAAGGAAGTAGGCCTCCAACTGACTAAATGTTGTGTGAGAAAGCGTGGGAGAAAAATATATGGAATAGTAATTTCCAAAAATATTTCTGTTTTCTGGTGGTAGAACTTATTTTGTAGTGTGGAATTTGGCTTAGTCTCACTATTTTCAAATTTTTCCAGCAACCTTTCACTCAACTCCTTTTTATCAGCAACCACTTGATTTTGTTGCTCAGGAGGAGTTTAGTGGCCTTTATGTCGAATGATCAACCTGCAGATATTTTCACCAAGTCATTCGCTGGTCCATGTATTAGTAATATATGTAACAAGCTCGGTACATATAATTTATATGCACCTGCTTGAGGGAGAGTGTTAGAATTAGTTCATATATAGTATCGCACATTGATATACAAGGCTCTAAGTATGTGTAAACATTGTATATAAATAGGGCTATTGTAAAATACTTAACATACATAAATAATATATTTTTTCCATTTCATTATTTCTCACAATAGGAACGAGTGTTCGATATAGGGGATAGGATCCATCTGCTCTTCATCTCACAAAAAAAGATTTTGCATCTTTGGATACCCAACTTAAGAAGAGCAAATTGCATTCTAGGAATAGGTCTTGTCTCTGGGGGAAAAATTAGTGTTTTATATCAATTTAAATATATAGAGGATCATATAAACAACCCCAGCTAGTTTGAGATTACAGCACAATTGATTGATTGATATGTGTACATCTGATGTAGGGCTTATCATAATTCACACCAAGACGAGAATTTGCTATGAGAATTAGCAATTCAACGAGGATCACTAATTGGACAATGTTTATCTTATTTCATAATGTTTCTTGGATCTTGTGACTCCTCAGAATTCATGAGTGCAATGTGCCACTATTAAGAAACTCAAATGTGCATGCTATGTTAAGTCCATCCCCATAATTCTCATTTCAAATTGATGCCAATTTTGGATAGAAAGTTCATCCATGATTTCAGTCACTCAAAGGCAAACCACAAAGCTTTTTCTTGCAAATACTAGAAATTTGTTTGTACATATATTTTGCTTAATTGATCATTAATGATCCGGTAAAGATTCATAATTGGACTTCCCACATTATCAAAAGAAAGCTAAAGCATCTTATGATAAATTAAGAATAGTATTATGATGAGCATGAAGAATACATGATCCTGGAGGAGAAAATCAAAGAATGCAAAGTGTCATCCGCAGTATTCATCCAGCACTGTTCGGGGGAAATTCAAAAGAATCAAGAAAACAAATAGGCATGGCACAATAATTTCAGCCCCAATTTACTCAAGAATATCTTAAGATCATCATTACCCAAGAGTTGATAAAGACTTGTTTATATTTGCAGCTTCTTTCAAACGGTCTCCTTCTGCGCCACAGCTTTTCTGCCTAAATAACCGGAAGTTGTGTAAGCATGAAAACGCAATTAATTGAGATTATATGCTATTGAAGTCAAAAATTACCTTTCAGAACCAGCTAGATCAACTAGATTTAACCTTCCAAATCTAAAGTGCTTCATAGAGTCTTTCTCCCAGCAACTCTCTATGTTGCATGTGAAAACACTGTGAGATCGACTGCTCTCAGCATTCATATGAGTAGCTGCCATTTTTCTATTAGCAGCCCCCTGTGGAAGACAAGATCATCAAAACAATTTTCTCATGTGGAAAGTGCTTAGAGATGAAGGTTCGGCATTAAGTTTCACCTGTAACAAAATTCTGAGAATGTCATCAACAGAACTAACGCTAACTTCAGTGAGGTTTTCAACGTATACACCTTTCTTCAAGTCTTCTCTGAGCTATCATATATCAGCATATGTAGTGACTGATTCCATATGGATGTACAACACATCAGCAATTGTCATCAAACAAAATTGAACTTACCAGCAAATTAGTCGATGAAGGCTCAAGGAGGTCCGTTATCTGCTCATTATATATCTCTAAGAAAGAACACTTACAACTATACTTCAATCCCTCATTCTTTCGGTCGACCTCTTCCTAAAAGGCATTAGAATAAGGAAATAGCGCTTAAAACTCGTCATGCAAAGTAACAGCTAAATCATCTTTTTCATATCTAACCTGTCTAATTCGGGTAAACAAGTACTCGAATATACGAGGAGTGATCCCACATTGTTCGCTTAGCTTTCCACCCATTTCGCCTATGTCACCCATCATTGTGTAAGTCTTTCCGCTTCCGGTCTGCAAGAATGGAATAAATTCAAAACCTGTAAATCAGTAATTGACTATTTTGAGTTATATCAAGCACCAAGAATTAGCACTGTCCCACACCTGGCCATATGCAAACATGCAGCTATTATAACCGGACATGCAGTTATCCACCATGGGCAACCCTGCAGCTTTGAAAAGCTTTTCCTGCTCAAAGCTCAAGAAACAGTTTAATTAACCTTGAGTTATCTCAGCCTACTCCACACATGGTCCATTCATCCTTTCATAATGTAAAAGCATACAGATACAGATTACAGTATTTTGAACCTGCGATATAGTTTCACATGCAACATGATCGAAGGTGAATCTGGTTTCAGTATGACCAAGCCAAACCAGTGTCTGTGCAGTCTCTTGCCTTAAGCATCTACCATATCCTTGTAATACTTTCTCCGTGTTATTTAATGGTCTAACACGAATCAATACCTGCATGAATAAAGTACTCACTTTCATTGGTTTTGTTAAGAGAAAACGGACCTGAGCCAAACTCAATCCATCAGCAAGTTCTATGAATGTCCAAGACCATGTATTGTATGAGACCATTGACTATACTCTCTATCAATGTGGAACTCTGAGAATTCAAATTGAAAAACAAATAGTAAGCATAATTGGTGAAGAGAACCTGCACATTGTGATCATTCCAGAAAGAAGGATCCTCCGACAGCTCAAAGTGGACGGAAGGTTCAGAATTGATGAAAAGGGTTCCTTTTGAAGTTCTAGAAGATAATAAAGTAGTCCCTTTACCTCCAGTATGGAGAGCATGCCTAGCCGCAGAGGGGGTAAACACATTACAAATTCTCCTAACTGGAGTAGTTTGAGCTGAATTGGGTTCGGAATGAGTTTTTCCTCTAACTCCATTTCCATCTCGAACAGCTCGGGTTGTTTCAGATTTAGTGGGATGGAGGTCTTGAGCTAGGGTCAGACATTGAGATGGGTCGGCGATGGAATTAAGAGGCGTTCGAGTAGGAGGAGAAAAGGGAAATTCAGTATTGTCGAAGTCGTTCTCATTTGATTCGAACTGGGTTCGAGCAGCAGCGGATCTGACAGATGAAGAAGAAGAAGCGTCTTTGGACATAGCTCCGAACTTTCAAATGTCAAATTAGACTAGGGTTTTTGTAGGACAATGAAGATGAATGGAGTAGCCTTTGAGTATCGGAAAATAAGTGCAGTTGTGGCAGAAAGAGAGCATTCATCATTCAGAATCAGTGGTGGCCTCGTGGGGTCTGTAACGTAAAGGCGCAAGCCCGCCCCTTTTCAAATTCAATTACGGATACCGCTTCCACTTTTTTCATTTATTGTCTCCTTTTCATTTTCATATATGATAAAAGTAAAAACTTGTGAATGTGGAATTATTTCTTTTGATATATTTCAAGTCGAAACAGTCAAAATTTTACTATTGATAAGGGTTATATTGCGCGCCCCGAATAATTTTTCAAAAGAAAAGAATTAATGATTGCAGGCTGAATACATCAATGGCGTCGCAAACCTGGCAAACAAAATTCATGTTGGCATGTCATCTTTCCTAGTATCTATTAAACATCTTATGTTTGTCGAAATTGTATCAATTAAACAGCTTTTCAAATCTCTAAACATTTAAAAAACGTGTTGTTAATCGTCTATGACATGGCAAGTGAAATTAATAAGTGAAAGACACATGACTCTCTCTAAATACCTCAGCCTCATTTTTCTGTCACAGTCCGAAACTTCCACCTTCGGAATCGTGATGGTGTCGTCTAAAATTTCACTTGCTAGGCAAGCCAACGTTAGAGTAATTCTTTATCAATTTTAAACACTTTGAGCAATTTAACCGATTAAACAGAAGTAGAGCTAAAATGAGGTACGAAATAGCATAAAAACCTGATATCTAATACAACCCGAATCTAGAGTCACAAATACGCGAGCTTCTAGAGATTCTGCATATTAAGTCTGAAATAAATGCATTTGTCTTGAATGAGATGAACAGTAAAGTAAGGAAGTGGAATGGGACTTCAAGGTCTGCGGACGCCTGCAGATCTACATCGAGTCTCCAAATGCTAATCAGAGTTGACGCGCTTCACGGACAGTTGGGACCAGTATCAAAATCCGCACAAGAAGTGCAGAGTGTAGTATGAGTACAACCGACCCAATGTACTACGTAAATGTCGAGCTTAACCTAGACGAGGTAGTGACGAGGCTATGACTACGTAAATAAACCTGTGCACACGGAGATATATGTGCAACATAACAACAAATAAAGAATTAACAAGTACTGTTGGGAGGGGACATGAAAAAGGGGTACAAGATACGGTAACTACAACAGGAAATGATAATAAGAAGCAGTCCATAAACCCTTAACCAACAAAATAAACAAACATAATGAATAAAACTGCACGGCATCACCCTCTGTGCTTTTACTCTCAGTCTCACCATGAAACAGTAATAACGGCACGGCATCACCCTTCGTGCTTTTACTCTCAATCTCACCATAAAATGATAAATACGGCACGGCAACACCCTTCATGCTTTTACTCTCAATTTCGTCATGAATCAATGGATACGGCACGGCATCACCCTTCGTGCTTTAACTCCCAAATACGGCACGACATCACCCTTTGTGCTTTAACACTCAAATACGACACGACACCACCCTTCGTGCTTTGACATTCTCCCTCACCATGTAACAATGAACATATAATAATAGGGAGATGGAATAAACAATATCAAGTTTTATGTCAACAATAGTTCTACAATACCAACCTCAACTTCAGAAACAATACTCAATTATCACAGATAGCCCATAAATGCGGAAAGAACAATCAATTTAGTAGTTAACTAGTCTAAGCATGTATATCATGACCAAAGAAAGCAATAAATTACAAGAAACAAGTCTCACACACATGCTTTAACCCAATATCAATGCATAAGTACTCATCACCTCACATATACGTTGTATCCAACATTTAAACAAGTAGCAAATAGGCAAACTAGTCTTAATCCCTCAAGTCAAGGTTGACCACGACACTTACCTCGCTCCAAAAGTCGACTCAAAGCTCTACTGGAGTCTTTTCCCTAGAATCCACCTCCAAACCACTTGTATCTAAACACAATTGACTCAATAATGTTAAATATTGCTAAAAAATCAATTACAATGCATAAATTTAGGATTTCCACACTTTTTCTCAAAAAGTCAAAAATGGACTCTGGGCCCACTTGGTCTAAACCTGAGGTTCGAACCAAAATCTATTTACCCATTCATCCCGAGCCCGATTATGTAATTAGTTTCGGAATCCGACCTCAATTTGAGGTCTAATTCCCTAATTTGCAAAAAAAAAACCAATTCTTCCTAAATCCCTAGTTTCTACCATGGAAGAACAAAGATTAGGGCTAGAAATTAATGGGTGATGTTAGAAATGGAAGAAAATGAGTTAGAGTGTACAAACCTATGAATTGATGTTGAGTTTTTCCTTCAAAATCGCCTCTAGGTCGAGCTCTAATGGAGAGTTTATGAAAAAATAGAAGAATCTCGTCTTTGGTCTGTTTTTAATCGTAGGGTGTCAGGCCTTCTTTGCGTTCGCGAAAGGCCTGCCGTGATCGCGAAAGGCAGCGGCCCAAAAGGCCTACGCGTTCGAGAGTGTACCCACGCATTCGCGAAGGCTGCTCCCCCCAGGCCTCCGAGTTCGCGAGCCAATGCTCGCGTTCGCGTAGAGTACAACTCCCCCCCCCTCCAGGTCCATAGAGTTATGCATTCGCAGAGGGTAAACCCCCTACCATTCCGAGTTCGCGACATAACTATCGTGTTCGCGATGAATAAAATCTCCCCTGTCTCAAACTCCCCTTCGCGATCGCGAGAAAGGCTTTGCGATCGCGAAGCACATGACATCAGAAACCAGCATAAGTCCAAAAAACCAGATTTTTCTAAGTTTAAATCATCTGTAGCCTATCTGAAACTCACCCGAGCTCTCGGGGACCCAAATAAATATGCACACAAGTCCAAATACCTCATAGGAACTCGCTCGCGCGATCAAAATACCATAATAACGCCTAGAACTATGAATCAGACACCAAATCAAATGAAATTTTCAAGAAAAATTTAGAACTTCTATTTAACAACCGGACGTCTGAATCACGTCAAACTAAGTCCGTTTTCAACAAACATGACAAACAAGTCATAAATATAGTAGTGGACCTATACCGGTTTTCGAAACCAAAATACGAACCCGATATAAACAAAGTCAAAATTGGTCAAATCTTTGAATTTATTAAATCGTTAAACTTTAATTTGCGACAAAAAGCGATAACTTGAGCTAGGGACCTCCGAATTCTATTTCGAGCATACGCCCAGGTCCCAAATCACGATACGGACCCACCGGGATTGTCAAAACATGAATTCGGGTCCTTTTTTCCAAAATATTGACCGAAGTCAACTCAAATGGATTTTAAGGTAAAATTTCAGAATTTATCAATTTTTAACATAAAAGCCTTCCAGAAAAACACCCGACTGCGCACACAAATCGAGGAAGGCTTAAAGTAGAATTGGAGCTTCGAAACACATAATTAAGGTTTAAAACTCTAGATGGCCTATTAGGTCATCACATTCTCCACCTCTAAAACAATTGTTCGTCCTCGAATGGACATAGAAAAGTACCTGGACTGGTGAAAATGTGTGGATATCTACTCTGCATGTTCGACTCGGACTCCAAGTAGCTACCTCGGTGGGATCACCTCTCCACTACACTCGAACTGAAGGATAACTCTTAGGCCTCAATTGTCAAAACTGTCGGGCTAGAATAGCCATCGGCTCCTCCTCATAAGTCAAATCCTTGTCCAATTGGACTGAGCTGAAATCTAACACATGGGACAGATCACCGTGATACTTCTGGAGCATGGACACATGGAACACCAGATGGACTGCTGATAAATTGGTGTCAATGCGAGCTTGTAAGCCACCTCACCCACTCTCTGAAGAATCTCAAAAGGTCTGATGTACCTATGGCTCAACTTGCCCTTCTTTCCGAACCTCATCACACCCTTCATGGGTGAAACCCGGAGCAACACCCTATATCCGACCATGAATGCAACATCACGAACTCTACAGTTGGCATAACTCTTCTACTGGACTGAGCTGTGAGAAGTCGATCCTGAATGATCCTGACCTGATCCAAGGCATCCTATACTAAATTTGTACCCAACAACCGAGCCTCCCCCAGCTTGAACCATCTAACTAGAGAACGACACTACCTCCTGTATAATGCCTCATAGGGGGCCATTTGAATGCTCGACTGGTAGCTGTTATTGTAGGCAAACTCCCCAAGTGGCAAGAACTGATCCCACGAACCCCCAAAATCTATAACACATGCGCGGAGCATATCCTCCAATATCTGAATAGTGTGCTCGGGTTGACGATGAAATGTTGTGCTCAACTCAACTTGCATGCCCAACTCACGTTGTACTGCTGTCCTAAAATGTGAGGTGAATTTCGTACCTCGATCAGAAATGATAGACACGGGCACAACGTGAAGACGGGCGATCTCGCGGATGTAGATCTTAGACAACCGCTCTGAAGAATAGGTAACTTCCACAAGAATGAAATGTGCTGACTTGGTCAGTCTGTCCACAATAACCCATACCGCATGGAACTTCCTCTGAGTCTGTGGGAGTCCAACAACAAAATCCGTAGTGATATGCTCTCACTTCCACTCAGGAATCTCTAACTTCTTAAGCAAACCACCAGGTCTGTGATGATCATACTTTACTTGCTGACAATTTAGACACGAGCTACTTATGCAACTATATCCTTATTCATCCTTCTCCACCAGTAATGTTGTCGCAAGTCTTGATACATCTTGGAGGCACCTGGGTGACTAGAATACCTGGAACTGTGGGCGTCATCAAGAATAAACTCACCAAGTCCATCTACATTGGGCACACAAATACGACCCTGCATCCTGAAAAAACCGTCTTCTCAAACAGTAACCTACTTGGCACCTGTCACGACCCAAACCGATGGGTCATGACGAGTGCCCGAGTCCTACCTGTCGAATACCCCTAAGCATGCATCTAAGATACAAACATGAATTAAGGGTAGGTCATGAATAACATCTGTCAATAAACTGGTGATTCACGTGAATAACATACGCGAGAAAAACATGTCCAAAAGACATATATACATATACATGAGGAATACGGTAGGGTGAGACGACAAGGCTGCTATATAAAACTATATATCCAAAATTAAATGCCGACAAGGCCACATACTACCCAACTATACATGATTATCTACAAATTTCTAATAGAGTGTACAACTATATAAAGGAAGGGACTGGGGGCCGTCGTACCCATTTCTACATACCAAAAAATAGCATACCAAAACTAGTAACAGCTCCGGATCAAGTGGAGCACACCAAATCTCACTGAGCAAGGATCCTAAGATGGGGGATCATCAACCTGTCTACTTGCATATGCGGGCATAAAACGCAGGCCCCAGGAAATAGGGGCGTCAGTACAAATAATAAACTGAGTATGCAAGGCATGAAAATCGGTACATAAAAGACATAAAAGAAACGTGGAGTAAAGAATTACACATGTAAGTCTAAATAACTTTGTGAATCCTGAAACATTTATAATGTCATGCATATGCGTATAAATGTCGTATCATGCATAGGTATAGGTGTATATAACACCATCAAGCCTCTGAGGGCATCCCATCATATCATCTCGGCCTAGATGGGCAGAATCATCAACGTTTACCAACTAATCAGGTGGTGTTGCAAATATAACGCCGTAACCATATCCCATATCCCATATCCCATATACATATAATATATGCGTATATAACGCAATCTGGTCATGGATCAATGCACATATATAAATGAATGAAATGCATAAGAAGTACGTTAATAAGATTTCTCGGAATGTCATAAGATCAATATGTCTTCGGATAAACTTTATTAACTACGTATTTTTTCGAGACCCATAAATAAAAGATATAATAAGACACATGGGAAATCAAGAATATTGGCACCCCTAGTGCTTCTATGAATAGAGGTATTTTTGAAAGTTGTGCGTTTACTCATTTCGTTTGTATCGTATGGATCATGCCAAAGGAAAGAAGGGATAGCCTTAACATACCTCAACTGATTCCCTTGACAATCCCTCTAACACACATCAATTGTGATAAAATACGTAATGGTGAGATCGAAGTAGGGAAAAATCTGTATGATATTCTTGAGAAAGGTTATACCGGGCTCCCTTAGAATTGCAAGTCACGTTGCTATTACATTAAGTAGTCTCGTATGAATTTGCTGAAGCTTTCCTCCATTATATTGTAGAGATACAAGCATCTCTCTTAAGTGAATTAGAGGGGTCTTTTATCGTAATGGGTGTGGGCCCCACTTATGTGATGACTCAGCCACAAAATCCCTAAATAAGCTAATACCTTTTTAAGCACATGAATAAATGGCAACTTGCTGCCAAATTTCTAAAGTCCCACGTGGATGTTGCCGTGTAATAATTATCCAAAAATCTCACTTAAATATTTATCCACAAATTTCTAATTAATTTGTTAACTTCCCACTCAAATCAATAATTAACCAATTATCCACATAATTAAGAATTATCTCAAATTACTTAAATACTAATCACTTTTAACACACTTTATATACCTTACTATTATGGGCATGTGGTACCTTGTATGGAACTAGTCCATAAATACTAGGTATTATAGCTTAGACCGTATTTTATCCCAAATTGACAACCTTCAACGAAACTCATTTTGTTTGATTCTTCTAACCTTCCCTGCACTTACTTATCACCTATTATAAATAGAATAAATTCTTATAACCTCAAAAATAATCTTATTCCTGAGTCTACATCGATTAAATCACGATGAAACTTTAACGTACGAAAATGCGAAATGTAATAGCATCACTATGCCGCATTGTGTCCCCAAGGACGAGAAAATGAGGGTCATCATACTACCGCTCCCTGATGTGCTCAAATAAAGAAGACCGAGTGACCGTACAAGCTAGAACACGACTAGGCTCTGAAACATCCAACCTCACGAATTGATTGGCCAAAGCCTGAACATCTTATGCAAGCGGTCTCTCACCGACTAGAATGTGCACAAGGCTGCCATACTCACAACCTTTCTACTCAAGGCATCGACCACCACATTGGCCTTCCCAAGATGATACAAGATGGTGATATCATAGTCTTTCAATATCTCCAACCACCTTCTCCGCCTCAAATTGAGATCCTTTTGTTTGAACAAATACTATAGACTCTGATAATCCGTGAAAACCTCGCATGACACGCCATAAAGATAATGCCTCCAAATCTTCACCTCGTGAACAATGGTTGCCAACTCTAGATAGTGAACATGGTAATTCTTCTCATGGGCCTTCAATTGCCGTGATTCATATGTGATCGCCCTACCATCTGACATCAATACCGCTCTAAGCCCAACACGAGATGCATTACAATACACCATATAACATCCCGAACCAGTGGGCAACACCAACACCGATGTCGTAGTCAAAGCAGTCTAGAGCTTCTGAAAGCTCGCCTCACACTCATTTGACCATCTGAACGACGCACCCTTCTGGATCAACCTGGTCAATGGGTCTGCTATAGATGAGAACCCATTCACAAACTGACGGTAATAACCCACCAAACCTAAGAAACTCCAGATTTCCGTAGCTGAAGTGGGTCTAGGTCAGTTCTGAACTACCTCAATCTTCTTAGGATCCACCTGAATCCCCTCTGCCGATACTACGTTCCCCAAGAAAGCGACCGAGTCCAATCAAAACTCGAACTTCATAAACTTGGCATATAACTGTATATCTCATAGAGTCTGAAGTACAATCCGAAGATGTTGCTCGTGATCCTCCCGACTGCGGGAGTAGATCAATATATCATCAATAAACATAATCACAAAGAAATCCAAATATGTCTTGAACACCCGATTTATCAAATCTACAAATGATGTTTGGGCATTTGTTAGCCCAAATGACATCTCTAGAAACTCATAATGCCCCATACCGAGTCCGAAAAGTTGTCTTAGGGACATCGGATGCCCTAATATTCAACTGACGGTAGCCAGACTTCAAATCAATTTGGCACCCTGAAGCTGATCAAATAAGTCATCAATCATCGACAATGGATACATGTTTTTGATGGTGACTTTGTTCAACTGCCGGTAATCTATGCACATCCTCATCGATCCATCTTTCTTCTTCACGTACAACACAGGCGCATCCCAAGGAGAGACACTAGGTTTAGTGAAGCCCTTATCAAGTAAATGTTACAATTGTTCCTTCAATTCTTCAAATCTCGCGGGGCCATACGGTATGGCAGAATAGAAATGGGCTTGGTGCCCGGAGCCAAATTAATAAAGAAGTCAATATCTCTATCGGGTGGCATCCCTGGTAGATCCATAGGAAACACCTCTAGAAACTCACGAACAACTAGTACTGAATCCATGGAAGGAACCTCCGCACTAGAATCGCAGACATAAGCCAAATAAGCTAGACACCCCTTCTCGGCCATATGTCGAGCCTTCACATAAGAGATAACCCTGCTGGTAGAATGGCCAAGAGTCTCCCTCCACTCTAATCGAGCAACCCCGGCAAGGCTAAGGTCACTGTCTTGGCGTGATAATCCAATATAGCATGATAAGGTGATAGCCAATCCATGCCCAAGATGATATCAAAATCAACCATATTAAGAAGTAGGAGATCTACGTTAGTCTCAAGACTCCCAATAGTAACCACATACTAATGATAAACATGATCTACAATAATAGAATCTCCCACATGTGTGGACACATACACAGGAGCACTCAAATAATCACGAGGCACAACCATATATGAAGAAAAAAGGAGAACACATAGGATTAAGTAGAGCCCAGATAAATTAGAGCTGATGCATCTCTATGGCAAACTGGAATAGTACCTGTGATAGCAGCGTCAGATGACTCAGCCTCAGGCCTGACTTGGAAAGCATAACATAGGGGTTGGGCCTACCACTCTAAACCACGTCCTTGGGACGACCTCTAATTGGATGGCCTTTACCTCTAACAGCCTGACCTCCACCTCTAGTGGCCTAACCTTTACCTCTAGCTGTCTGACCGCTACCTCTGGTTGGCTGAACGGGCGGTGAAGTTCCTGGTGCCGGGACCATGGAACGAGAACCCTGTTGTTGTGAGTCGGCCGGTGCCCAAGGGTAAAATCTAGCAATGTGCCTCGGGTCACCACAAGTATAACAGGACCTCGACTGCTGTGACTGCTGCCTGAAATTGGCCTTGTCGACCCGAGTAACCACTCTGAAAACTCTAGAGTGGAGGTGCACTAATAGGAGCTGATGGTGCACTGTAGACTAACTGGTCGGAATGAGACATATGAGGGAGCGATCCCCTAAAGCATTATGGGATGCCTAGAGCGCTGAATGAAACAACATGGGAGGATGGCCTCTATCAAAAGTACCCCTGCTTCCAGACGAGGCACCACTGAAACCACCGGAGTGGAGAGGCTTCTTATTAGTCCCCTGCCCTCTCTCCTCTGCATAAACGACCTCGATCCACTTGGCGGCATTAGCAGCCGCCTAAAAAGATGTCACGACCCAAATCAGAGGGCCACGATAAGCACTTGATGCCTTACTTGACCGAGTACCAACATAACATATCTTTCTTACTACACTATCATGGGTAAATGGACTAGAAAGACCGTCATGAGATAACCAGAATAAAACATAAGGGAATACTAGACATAGGACGACCCAACATAATATAGAAACTTATACATGTGACATACAAGCCTATAAGACCGACATGATCATTTGTACACTCAAAACATAGGCCGGCAAGGCCATATAAGTATCCATATACATGAAATCTGTCTACAAGCCTCTAAGAGTACATAAACGTCATAAGGCCAAGACAAGGCCCCGACATACCAATCAATACATGTCCAAAGCATACTGACAAAATAGGCAACTCTAGAACAAGTGTAGTGCACCAACATCTTTCGCGAAGCTGATGGCCTACTAGCTGCCAATCTGTTTATCGGAACCTGCGGGTGTGAAACGCAACATCCCCAAGCAAAAATGATGTCAGTACAAATAAAGTACCGAGTATGTAAGGCATTAAAATCAGTATATAAAAGACATAAAAGAAACAAGGAGTAAATGACTCAACCTATAAATCTGAATAGCTCTGTGAATCATGAAACATTTATAATGCCATGCAAATGCGTATAAATGTCATATCATGCATAGGTATATGCGTACATAACATCATCAAGACTCCGAGGGCATCCCATCATATCATCTCAACCTCTGTGGGAAAAATCATCAACGTATACTAACTGATCAAGTGGTGGTGCATATATAACGCCATAACCTTTTCCCATACCCCATATACATATAATATACGCGTATATAATACCATCTGGTCATGGGTCAATGTGCGTGTATAAATGAATGTAATGCATAATGAAGTAAGTCAATAAGATCTCTTGGAATGTCATAAGACCCATGAACAAACAATATGGTAGTAGGACATATGGGGAATCAAGAACATAGGCATCCTAATGCTTCTATGAATAGAGGCATTTATGAAAGTTGTGGGTTTTCTTGTTTCGTTTGTATCATATGGATCATGCCAAAAGGAAAGAAGATATAGCCTTAACATACCTTTGTTGTTTATCTAACTACAGGACGTCGGTTCAACCCACTAGTACTTCAATCTACAACAAACAACAAGGGACCATTGTTAAGCTTACGAAAGCTAAAACTCAACATAAATGTGCGACTAGCTCGTCTACAAAATTTTGGGCATCACCTCCCCTTATTCTTTTCATTTTCCTCAAATCAAACAACAAGACCAACATGTCCAGAATGTCAATAAAACAATCCATACCATCTCATCTAGCAACCAAGTTCTAACTTGCACTTTCCAAGCATTCTCTTCTTCCAAACACATCAACCACAATAGCAATAGTATTCTTAAGTTATTTCTACTGATTTTCAACCACAAAACATGAAGAATTCAACTCCAAAATAGTCCAGCAACTACAACACTTCAACATGATATTCAACCTACTTCACAAGTTTCCTTTAACAAATCAATTAGATATACATAGATGATCTTAAATACATATAAGAGAGTTAAACCTTACCTTGGCAATAAGAATACTTGTCCAACTAAGCTTTACTTCAAGCTCAAACAATCTCTTTACCCCAAACAACAAAATAGAGAGATAACTAGGTGGTCTTGATCTTCCAATAGAGAAATCACCTTACCAACTTGTGGATTTAGTCTTGAACCTTTGGATAATGTTGAAAGAGGTCTTGGGATGATATTTTGGAGCTCCTTCACGTTTCAATAGAGAGAGAGAGAGGGATTCTAAATTGTTTTCTTTGTGAAATATCTATGTATATATGGCCCTACTAATGGGCTTGGGTAGATGGGTTGGGTTGCCCATCTCTATCCTTTTCCTTTCACTTTTAATTTGGTCCACAAAATCTAAGTAGGTGATGCACCTACTTGTATCCTACTTAATCAAGTAGGTGATTCATGTTGGTTCTTTTTCCATTTTGATACATGTGTATCATCCTCGTTAAATAATTTAGACATGTGTCGAGTAGCTCAAGCAAGTAGGACGAAAAGTAAGTTGGTGAAGCACGCACTTCTTGTAGGCAAGCAACTCGTTTTTATTTTTCCAAAATCTCTTTTCTCACGTTTAAGTGCAATCGTCCTCAACCTAGTCGTTTGTATGATGAACAGAAATATGAATGTAATATCATTAGATCAATTTATATACTTTCAAAGAGAATCTCATTTCCGAGCTCACATCAATTGAGTTACGGCGTACTTTCACGTACGAAAACATGGGGCATAACCAAAAAAAATCTCACCCCCGATCTCCTTGGCCATTTGAAGCCTAATAGGGTGATCGAGTCCATCAATAAAACTCCTCACCCTCTCTCTCACAGTAGTAATTAAAAGAAGAGCATGACGGAATAGATCCACAAAACAGGTCTCATACTGAGTAACAATCATACTGGCCTGTTGGAGACGCTCGAACTGCCGGCGCTAATCCTCTCTCAATGTGATAGGGAGGAACTTCTCTAGGAAAAGATGTAAGAACTGGTCCCAAGTAAGAGCAGGCAACTCAGTTGGTCTGGTCAACATATAATCTTTCCACCACCTCTTGGCAGAACCCGTCATCTGAAATACAGAAAAATCGACCCCATTAGTCTCAATTATCCCCATGTTCCGCAGAACCTCATGGAAGCGGTCAAGATAATCCTGTGGGTCCTCAGAAAGTGCACCACTGAAGGGAACTAGGAAGAGCTTGGTAAACTTTTCCAATCTCAATAAGCCCTTAGAAGACATGGTGGGCCTATCACCGACTTGTGCTGCAACAACCAACTAAACTACCCTAGCTAGCGGGGCTGCTGGTGTCTGATACTGGGGAGCCATCTACTCCAGAGTGTGAGTAGAGGGATTCTGAGCTCCTCCCTCAGACTGAGAGACGGTTGGTGCCATAGGAATTTACCGGCATGGGCCACACTCTCTATAAGGCCCACCATACGGTCTAGAGCGTCCTGAAGTACTGGGTAGCGATGAACCCCTCTGGGACCTGAGCTGGTCCAACAGGTATAGTCTGAGCTGGAACCTCCTCATCAAAATCCACATGAGGCTCCGCTACTGGTGCTGCTGCTCGAGCTCTAGGCTGAGCTCAGCCTCAGCCTCAGCCTCAGGCACGACCTCGGCCTCGTCCTCTGCCCCTAGTAGGAGCTGCCATTGGGGGCTCCGGCTGCTGTCCAGCTGAAGATGCAGTACGTGTTCTCACCATCTGCGAGAGGACAAGAATAGAAGAGTTCAATCAGTAATGGTAAAATAAAATTTCACGACATATAAGAATAGAAGTAAAATTGTTTCTAAACTCCATAGCCTCTGGAAGATAGTACAGACGTCTCTGTACCAATCCTCGAGACTCTACTAAGCCTGCTCGTGACTTGTGAGACCTAGGCAACCTAGTGCTCTGATACCAACTTGTCACAACCCGGAATTCACACCTTCGGGATCGTGATGGCCCCTAACATTTCACTTGCTAGGGAAGCCAATGTTAGAGTAATTCTTTATCAATTCAAACATTTTGAGCAATTTAACCAATTAAATAGAAGTAGAGCTAAAATGAGGTACGAAATAACATAAAAATATGATATCTAGTACAACCCAAATCTGGAGTCACAAATACACGAGCTTCTAGAGATTCTGCATATAAAGTTTGAAATAAATACAACTGTCTCAAATGAGATGAACAATAAATTAAGGAAAGGGTAATGGGACTTCAAGGTCTGCAGACACCTGCAGATCTATCTCGAGTCTCCAAATGCTAATCCGAGCTGACGCGCCTCACGGACAGCTCGGACCAGTACCAAAATCTGCACAATAAGTGTAGAGTGTAGTATGAGCAACTGACCCAATGTACTCCATAAATGTCGAGCCTAACTTAGACGAGGTAGTGACGAGGCTATGACATGACACCCACGTAAATAAACCTGTACAGACAGAGATATATGTGCAACATAACAACAACAACCCAGTAAAATCCCACCAGTGGGGTTTAGGGAGGGTAGTGTGTACGCAGACCTTATCCCTACCCCAGATGAGGTAAAGAAGCTGTTTTCGGGAGACCCTCGGCTCAGAGACAATAGATCTGTGACAAAAAAACCCGAAAAATAATATCAGCAACTTGATAAATAGCAAATAAAATGAAAAGCAGTAACACAAATATTATGCAAAAGTGTGAAACACAATATAAATCGCTAGCAACATACACCATGGAACCTCTCCTTGGATATGGTGTGTCAGTGCATCCATCGCTAAGGCAAATAAGAACGGGCTGAGCGTAGATCCTTGGTGTAAACCCATAACCACCGGAAAAAGCTCTGAGTCACCTCCCACAGTCCTAACCCGGACATAGCTCCATCATACATATCCTTTATCGCCCTAATGTAAGCCACTGACACCCTTTCACCTCCAGACACCTCCAAAGGACTTCCCTGGGGACCTTGTCATACGCCTTCTCTAGGTCAATAAACACCATATGCAAATCCCTCTTCCTATCCCTGTATTGTTCCACCAACCTCCTGATAAGGTGGATAGCTTCCGTAGTAGAACGACCCGGCATGTGCAACATAACAACAAATAAAGTATTAACAAGTACTATTGGGAGGGGACATGAAAAAAGGGTACAAGATACGTTAACTACAACAGGAAATGATAATAAGAAACAATCCATAAACACGTAACCAACAAAATGAAAAAACATAATGAATAAAACTGCACGACATCACCCTTCGTGCTTTTACTCTCAGTCTCACCATGAAACAGTAATAACGGTACGTCATCACCCTTCGTGCTTTTACTCTCAATCTCACCATAAAATTATAAATACGACACGACAACACCCTTCGTGCTTTTACTCTCAATTTCATCATGAATCAATGGATACGACACGACATCACCCTTCGTGCTTTAACACTCAAATACGACACGACATCACCCTTCGTGCTTTGACATTCTCCGTCACCATGTAACAATGAACATATAACAATAGGGAGATGGAATAAACAATATCAAGTCTTATGTCAACAATAGTTCCACAATAACAACCTCAACTTCAGAAACAATACTCAATTATCGCAGGTAGCCCATAAATATGGAAAAAATGATCAATTTAGTAGTTAACTAATCTAAGCATGGATATCATGACCAAAGAAAGCAATAAATTACAAGAAACAAGTCCCACCCGTATGCTTTAACCCAATATCAATGCATAAGTATTTGTCACCTCATATATACGTTGTACCCAACATTTAAACAAGTAGCAAATAGGCAAACTAGTCCTAATCCCTCAAGTCAAGGTTAACCACGACACTTATTTCGCTCCAAAAGTCGATTCAAAGCTCTATCGGAGCGTTTTCCTAGAATCCGCCTCCAAACCACTCGTATCTAATCACTATTGACTCAATAATCTCAAATATTGCTAAAGAAATCAATTACAATGTATAAATTTAGGATTTTCACATTTTTCCCCCAAAGTCAAAAGTCGACCCCGGGCCCGCTTGGTCAAAACCCGAGGTTCAGACCAAAATTCAGTTACCCATTCACCCCGAGCCCAATTATGTAATTAGTTTCGGAATCTGACCTCAATTTGAGGTCTAAATTCCTAATTTGCAAAGAACCCCCAATTCTTCTTAATTCCCTAGTTTCTACCATGGAAGAAAAAAACAATTAGGGCTAGAAATTAATGGATGATGTTAGCAATGGAAGAAAACGAGTTAGAGTGTACAAACCTATGAATTGATGTTTAAGTGTTCCTTCAAAATTGCCTCTAGGCTGAGCTCTAATGAAGAGTTTATGAGAAAATGGAAGAATCCGTTTTTGGTCTGTTTTTAATCGTTAGGCCTATCCAAAACTCATCCGAGCCGTGGGGGCCCCAAACCTAATATGCACACAATTCTAAAAACCGAACTCGCTCGTGCGATCAAAACACCACAATAACTCCTAGAACTACGAATCAGACACCAAATCAAACAAAATTTTCAAGAAAACTTTAGAACTTCTATTTTAACAAACGGACGTCCGAATCACGCCAAACTAAGTCCTTTTTTCACCAAATTTTACAGGCAAGTCATTAATAAAGTAATGGACCTATGGGTTTCGCAACCAAAATACGGACCCAGTATCAACAAAGTCAAACATTGGTCAAATCTTTGAATTCATTAAACCTTTAAATTTTCAATTTTTGACAAAAAGCGACAACTCGAGCTAGGGACCTCCGAATTCGATTTCGGGCATACGCTCAAGTCCCAAATCATGATACGGACGCACCGGGACTATCAAAATACGAATCCGGGTCCCTTTGCCGAAAATATTGACCGAAGCCAACTCAAATGGATTTTTAAGGCAAAATTTCATATTTTATCAATTTTTAACATAAAGCCTTCCAGAAAAATACCCGGACTGCGCACGCAAATCGAAGAGAGCTTAAGGTAGCTATTGGAGGCTTCAAAATACAAAATTTTGATTTAAAACTTTAGATGACCTATCGGGTCATCACATTTTCTTTTTTATTTCTTTTCCTTTTTTCTTTTCTTTTTCTTTCTTCTGTAATTTGGTGTAAAACCTTGTAAATTACCATACGTAATAAGGATCAATTTTAGGCTTAAATGACCAAGTACGGATCAAAGGAACTTAAGGCGAAGTAATCGGCTATGCATGGTGCATGGTGCGTAGCCAATAAAAAAAAGAAGAGAGCAAAGGAATAGACCTTCAGAGCTCTTACGCACAGAAATGAGCCTTCTTTGCATTGTACATCCTATGCATGAGAGGAGACAAACCAAGCATGCCCAAGGCAAGCCATGCACGGAGAAGCGCTCACCTATGCACGTTGGACCACTCTTATGCAAGACCAACACTATCTATGCAACCCCTCTTGCTCCTACGCAAGTCCTTGTCGGCTTATACGACATGCATAGTCCATTCTAGAAGCTTAACCAAAATGGCCAAGAGAAAGGGCCAACCTATGCATAGTTATGCAGGTGGATGGCGGGACAACACACAACCTTCAGATCTTTTAAGAAGAGCATTGTCGGGGAAAGAGAAGATAGATAGAGGGAGAGGGAGGGAGAGTTGGATTTTGAACTTGGTCTTTAATCCTCGAGAGGAGTATCTCTTCCACCATAATACAACCCCAAAGTAAGCATTTATGATGCATTTGAATGTAATAACATCATTTTGTACTAGAACTAACCTATTTATGGATCAAAATTCATAAGATTTTGCTCAATTTTAAGAATCTCTACAAGGATCCCGAGTTAGGGTTTTGAACCCAAAAGTAATATTTCTATCACGTGTTCAAATGCAAGTATGAGATGGATATTTAGGAAGTATAATAAGTTGAGAATTGTTATTTGAATGAGAGGGAATACAAGTTCTTGATGGGTCTTATGAATTAGGGTTTGTGATGAATAGTAAATAGGTAGAGACAAATTCTAAAATTGGGTGATAAATGTTTAGTTCCTATTATATTATGTTGGTTAAATTCTTATTAAGTCGATTGGAACACACGGAGGTAATCTAACTTCGGGGATCTCAAGTTATGTTGAGTTCAACCCTCTATAAAAAGTTTCTCCAATACTACATGTCTTCTAAATGTAGATATATGACAAAATAAATTTTAAATTGTTAGTATATAATTGTAGGTGACACGTAATTATACACTATCCATATTTGCACTCAAATGTTATAGTTTCAAGTGCTATGTTTCACATGACAAAATGATTATAAATGCATCAAGTTTTTAAATAAAAATTAATATGATGATAAAGTTTTCCATAGAACATGGATGTGATTCTATAGTTTTTAAATGATAAAGGTAATTGAATATACAAATGTTATAAGAAGGATATGTAAGCTACTGAGCCTAAGTTAAGGACTATGATTAAGGGGTAAAGATGCCAAATAAAATTAAACAATTTGAGAGTGTCATAAATAACTAAGAAGGTATTTTCCAAAGGTACCAAATACCTGAAGTTGCAGGTGCTGGTGTAGTATTGTGGTCGCATCATTGGTTTGGATAATTAGATAGTCTCCCTTGGTTGGGATTAATGAAGTACTAACTAATAAATGTCGAACCACATGACACTATGATGAGATGGCTTAACTGATTGGCCCGAGATCGGACTCCACACCATACACATGGTGGTTTAATAAATATGTCAGTGACTAATGCACCTCCCACTAAAGGCTACAATTTTGTTTAAAGCTCAACTTTATATATTTTATTAAATGAAATTGATAGTGTTTTGAATTAAATATTACTTCTTCATGTTTATCTTTAAATGTTCTGTCCTATTTTATGTGAGGGTGTAGAAGATGCGTACAAGTACTTGTTGTTGTGTACTCATATCCCTGCACTGGGATGCTGCATCTCTTTTGTGGATGCAAGTATTGATACTTTGGATGATGTGGACCCTCTCTAGGTAGATCCTCATCTCCTAGTCTTTTGGTGAGCCACATTTCATGTTCGGGGGTACTCTTGTGATGATACATACATTTATATTCTTTTTTAGGTACGGATGATGACTCTTTTCACCATCATTTCATTTATTTATATTGTCATACAAGCTCCATAGACATAATGGGTTACCTTTTGTCATTATTATCGAGGTCTTAAATGGCATGTATGAATAACTGTAATGAATCGACCGGTCGTTTTGAGAATTAGCATTCCGTCCGGTAGCTTAAGGTCTCGAGCAACTTCGTATTATGTATTGTGACTTGCATGTATGGCCGGGGTTCTATTTTTGGACGATTCAGGATTGATTTGGAAGGATGATTCTTGTTTTAGAAGTTTAAGAGAGTTGACCGGAGTTTGACTTTTATGTAGATTATTCCAGCATGGTGTTTTGATGATTCCAATAGATTCATATGGTGATTTTAGACTTAGGCGTATGTGCGGATTTGGATTTAGAGGTCCGTGGGTTTATTTGATGCATTTTGGCAAAAGTTGGAAATTTGAAGGTTTGGAATATTCATAAGTTTGATCGGGAGTTGACTTTGATATTATCGGGTTCAGATTGTTGATCCGGGAGTTGGAATATGTTTGATATGTCATTTGGAACTTGTATGAAAAATTTGGATTCATTCCCGATTGGCTAGTCTTGAATCAGACGCTTGGTTCGAAGTTTGAAATTTATGAACTTAAGAGATTGATATTGATTGATTATTCGTGATTTTGATATTATTATGTGTGATTTGAGGCCTCGAGTAGGTGCGTAATATGTTTTGAGACTTGTTGGTATGTTCGGACGGGGTCCCGAGGGGCTCGGGTGAATTTTGGGGAGGTTTCATACCATTTTAGGCCATTTTTAATTGCTGGTTTTTTTCCACAGGGGTGTGCTTCGCGATCGCGGACTTTGGGTCGAGTTCGCATAGAGCAAATTGCTGATTGGGGCACTGTGAATCGCGATCACAGGAGCCTTTTCACGATCGCGTAGAAGAAATTTCTATTGTCATAAGACTTACTTTGGAAGCTTATATCTTGCAGTCTATAAGGAATTTGGAGATGATCCAAAAATGAAAGTTTTAGACCTTGTTTCTAGTTTTCAGAAAATTAAACCGTTTATCATTTAGAGTTTTGTACCAAAAGTTATAGCCATTATACTAGAGGCATTGTGGAAGAGTTGGGCAAGCTTGTTGGAATTTTTTCATCGCTATCACGTGAGCATGGCCGCAACCGTGAAGGGTAATAACTGACTTAGAATTTTTTTTAAATAGAAATCGCTAGGTTGGAGACTGCGGTTGCGAAGAAGGACCCCTAGCGGTGCATTAAAATATCAAATTTAGAGATTTTGAGTTCATTTTCTTCACTTTTTGAGTTCTTGGAGCATAAGTAAGGCGATTTTGGAGGAGACAAACACCTGAATCTTGAGGGTAAGTAATTTTTTTGTTGATTCCATGGATTATTACACCTAAATTAAGGATTTGAAGAGAAGAAATTGAGGGTTTTTGTCTAAAATTTTCTAAAGTGAATAATTGATTTTTGAACATCGATTCAGAATTGGATTTGAGTGAATTAGTATGGTTAGACTCGTAATTGAATGGATTGTCAGATTTTGTGAGTTTTATCGATTTTCGAGGCGCGGGCCTGGGGTTGACTTTTTAGTTTTCATTAAAGATCGAAGCTTTATTATCCGAAATTATTTCCTATAGTTTTTATTTATGATATTAAGTTATTTTGGCTAGATTTGGGCCGCCCGGAGGTTGTTCACACGAGAAGGTCATTTTAGAGTATTAGTTTAGCTTCTTTGAGGTAAGTATCTTGCCTAAGTTTGTGTGTGTGGTGGGGGGTGGGGTAGGGTGGGGGGAACTACCCCTTAGGACTTGAGTTGTTGTGTTATTTGTGTTATGTGAATGTCGTTTGCGCGAGCTGACGAGTGCATACTCGGGCATATGTGTGGAAATTTACTGGTTTAGACTTTTAGGCTTCTTTCATGTATTTATTTGGAATTGTTATCACATGATATATTTAATTGTCATGTTTACTTTCACATGCTTTATTTGAAGTTGTTACATTCACATCATTTACTTGTCAAGTTTATTCTGATATGCTTTATTTGAAGTTGTTACCTTCTTTATCATTATGTGACTTCCTTTATTGTTGAGTTACTCTTAATTAAAATTATTGTTAAATATATCATTTTATTGTCGAATTATTCTCATGCATTTAGATATAGTTGCTAGTTTTTCCATCTCTTTCACTGTTAGCTTATTTTATACATTATAATCCGAAGTTTTCCATTTCATGGAAATGCCTTTATTGTTGAGTTTATCCTTAAGCAATTAATTGAAGTTGAAGTTATTGAAAGTCATTAATATATTTTAATTGAGGTTGTGTTTAAAGGGGGTGTTGTTCATTGTTGAGTTACTTTCCCGTTCATTTTGTTATTATTGAGATTCCATACACATTGTGTTTGGGCGTGGCTATTTTTTGTGGAAATGTTTGTCACGCCCCAAAAACCGAGGAGCACGACCGACGCTCGACCGAGAAAACCCGACTGAGCAAGCCTGTTAGGTCTCATTCTACCCAAACTAATTCATGAATAAAGAGGAGATGAACTCCATTAATCATACTTTGTAAATATTTCATTAACAACTTCCATTTTGTTTCCATTAGCAGTTTCAACCATAATATACAAAATATTACAATTTTTATAGATAATATGAAAAACATATTTTCCAAATACCGATATTTCTGATTTTATTTTCCAATATCAAACACCACCCATAACCTGTCTACGGAGCCTCTAAATACAACTGAAGAGTAATGTAGAAATGCCGGCAACAAGGCTCCGGCTATACCTTAAAATACAAAGTACACGATAACTAAATGACACATGACCCCGAAATGAAGTGGGGATCACCAAATTATCTAAAAGGAGCATACCGCTATCACTGATCACTGCCGCCTACCGTGGAACCACCTGCATCCATTAAAGATGCAGCGCCCCCGACAAAAGGGACGTTAGTACTGTCACATAGTACTAGTATATATATAACTAAAAGTCCTGTTTCAAAATAGAATGTCCATACAGGCAAACACAACACATAGAGAACAACAAGTCGCATCAACAGTATCATAATAACCAATTGAAACATAACGATTTCCAAGGTACGAAAATAGTATACATATATATATATATTTGGTTAGGAGATCATTAGCACTGATTACCATCGTCTTTGTTAGCACGGAGTCCGATCACGCCCGATCGGCTAGGTCATCTCCCCACGGACGATATGGTTTGACATATGATGCGAAAGAAAGTTGTTACAAGAGTAGTAGCACCATGTGCGCAACATGGAGTCTGATCTCCACCCGATCAACTAGGCTACCTTCCCACATATGTCGTGTGGGACAATATGCGGTCTGCGTATTGATTATGTGATCGCATAATCGACCGCAAAACTGGGCTCAATTTTGGCCAGGTTTTTTGCTTCACTCTATGGCCATTATGCGATCCGCAGAGTGATTATGCGACCGCATAATGGGCTGCAGAAATGTGTAAGTCTGAGCAACATTTCTTCTCAGTTCGTAGGGTACTGATCAATCCAAAAAGTCCGGACCGCGGCTAGCTTTATTTCTACTGTAATAACCATAGGAATCTAACCTGGCACTACGAAATCCTGAGATTTTGGTTAAGAATTTTACGTGTCCTTACATTCTCGCCCACTTATTCGAGGACGAAGGTTCATTTAGGTTCAGTTATATCACATGCCATTAGCCCCAAATTTTTCCCTAACTTCTAGATTTTCTGAAGAAAAAAAAAGGTTCTCTAGAGTTTCCTTTGCAATTAGGCCTATCTACCTTCCAGAGAGCCCCCGAAACACACCTTAACAAGATATACATGATCAAACAACATAACAGGACATAAAACAACACCAACCGAGGCCTCATAAATGACATATAACTAGAAATGAGTGTCTTTACACTTGCTGAACAAATGATACAAACATTAAGGGGGAAAATATTGAGAATATATTTCACATAACATCTTCAAGGGAAAATATTGAGAATAACTTTTTCACCCTCCTAAATTCTAAATCTCTACGCGAACACCCACACGAAACCTTTGATGACCTTCAACGATTACTCTAAGATGTGCTATCATAAACTGACCATAAACACGGTGATGCTTCTCCTTTGACATGTTTGGACCTTCAATACCTAATAGATTTAATTCAATGAGGAGAAAAAGAGTCCAATATTGGGCCGGAATTACTTAGGAATCCCTTAAGGTGCTGAGCAGAGTATTTCAGGGGGTAATATGCTAAGAGACACGAGGATTACTACTAATGGTGCTGGCATGGTTAATCCTTGTGACGACATCAATTATTAGACAAATGAGGCATAGAGGTAACTAGCATGCATGGATGAGGTGGAAACCATGTACATGATCTTGAGATCTAAAAGAAGTGGGCCTTTCTAGGAATGAGATACATGGAAGGCATGATCGGGAAGATGAAGACGCTAGCACCAGTTATTCTTTGGAGGTGACGAATTATGCAAGAGATAGTAACGATTGCTCCATTAAATATATACCTTGATACATTACCTTGACCGACAATAGTTAGATCTCTGGAGAAGCGGTCAAGTATTTTACAACGGTTGCCTCCTTGATGAAAGGAAAATCAGCTTCGCTCAAAGTTGGAAGATTCTTGCAATGTGGATGTGATAGAGATTTCAAAAGAAATGCATGAAGTTGAATTACACTCCTAATGTTAAGTGACACAAGGAATCTATGCCACAAGCACATGAGGGTGAAAAAAGAAATCAAACACATATGAGATTATCATAATCCAAATAGCTTAACCCTTCCCGACGATTGACCCGATATGAGGTAACTAAAGATACGTCAACTTGTCTTCTTAATCAGTATACTTATGGTATGTGCAAAAACCTGGAAGCATCTAATCTCACCCTTTATGAGTGAAACCACATATCTAGGGCATCTTAGTATTGGGACGAAATCGTGTATTAGTTAGAGGGGTTCTAATGGTTGACATGATGCTCCGGAGAGAAAGACAAATAAAACTTCTATCCACCCAGGGAGGTGGAATGCCAAGGATAGAAAAACTCCCCGCACATGACAATGACATAGTCAATGATTCTGAAGATCGAGTGTGTAAAGACAACGGAACCCAATGAGACAGTAATAAGTAATCTTTGAAGGTTTGCAAATGTCCATAATGAGTTCTCCATGGATTTGGACTTGAGAAGTACCCAGATGCTAATGAGAGACAGGAAAGCATAAGAAGAAGGTGTTGTGCTATGATAATCCCCAAAGGTGAATTTGGTCTTGACAGAGAGTTTATTTAGGGTCCTTATGAGAAAGGAAGTGTTATAGTGACACATAGAAGTCCATGTTCTCTCATAGTTATCTAAAAAGTGTTGGGAAACTAGCACAATGAATTCACTAACTAAGGAACACAACTAACACATGTTGTAGAGGTGTAAAGAGAAAATAAACATTTCTTATGAGCTGGACATGCTTCTGCTATATTGATTCCCAACTGCTGTACAAGAACACATCACGTGCAACCACAATACTAGGAACAAAGTAAGATACTTGCTATGGGATACCCCCAAATGAACACGGGAGTTACACTAAGATGGAGACACAAGAGTCTTTCTATGGCGTAGATGTGAGGATCTCAATTTTTCATAGAGACTTTATGCACACAGTGACCATTTCGATTGACATGCGCTCATATGATAGGTGTTAAGGTATGATCTTATGTTTCTAGACAGTGAGAAGGTTTCATGATGATATTTGTAAGAGAGTAGTGACTATTCAAACCGTATAAGACATATACTCCAGTGAGAAGAAGACTGACTCGAGAAAGATCTCAACTCTGGGATGCTTTACATGGAACTTGACACCACATAGGTAAACTTTACGACGGTGCATGCATAGGCACAAGTGAGCAGATGTTGTCCATTTAAATAAAATGTTCTGTAAGAAACTCATCAGGTATAGCCCCTTTTTGAGAATTTCGGAGAGCAAGTGGGGAAGTATTAATCCTAGAGTTATTACTCTGTTCAAGGACATAATTATGGATATCTATCCCATAAGAGGTTGTAAATAAGAGAATTGGTGGTAGAGTGGATTCACGAATAATGGGTATCGTTCAAAGAGTAGGTGCATGCAATGTTTTGTTACTCAACATTTTGTTAAGACCATGCTTATGAGATCTCTTCAATATGGATGTACATATAATATACAAAAAATAAAATCTTTGTGTTGTTCATGATGATGCTCTAATGAGTGACTTACTTGGTGACTTTAGGTTGACAAGGCAATATCTTAATCGATGCCCCTCGACTCCACATCCCTAATGTACGTTGGTGACATACTACATGATATGGTGGTGCAGTGACATTAATAGGAACAAGGATATTCCCCTTAGCAACAAGTTCTACCAATCCCTCCATGGCTCGATACATTCTCCTAACAAACTCTTGGGCCATCTCCCTAAGATTCAATGGTGGGGTCATTCCCTCCTTACTGTTTCAAAATCATGAATTACTCATCAGACATGGCGTGGAAATTGGCTCCCTATCTTGATCTCTACCGCACGATCTGGAGTATCAAAGAAGGGTATTATTTCTAAATGTCCAAGTAGCCTCCAACTTATAGATGTAGTCGACAACACACCGATAAGAAGGACTCTACTAGACACGACTCCGAGATATCCTAGGACACTTTAAAAGCTTAGGCTCTGATACCAAATTTGTCACGCCCCAAAAATCGAGGAGCGCGACCAGCGCTCAACCGAGAAAACCCGACTGAGCAAGCATGTTAGGTCTCATTCTACCCAAACTAATTCATGAATAAAGAGGAGATGAACTCCATTAATCATACTTTGTAAGTATTTCATTAACAACTTCCATTTTGTTTCCATTAGCTGTTTCAACCATAATATCCAAAATATTACAATATTTATAAATAATATGAAAAACATATTTGTCAAATACCGATATTTCTGATTTTACTTTCCAATATCAAACACCACCCACAACCTATCTACGGAGCCTCTAAATACAACTGAAGAGTAATGTAGAAATGCCAGCTATACCTTAAAATACAAAGTACACAATAACAAAATGACGCAGGACCCCGAAATGAAGTGGGGATCACCAAATTAGCTGAAAGGAGCCTACTGCTATCACTGATTACTGCCGCCTACCGTGGAACTACTTGCATCCATTAAAGATGCAGGCCTCTGACAAAAGGGACGTTAGTAATGTCGAATGGTACTAGTATATATAACTAAAAGTCCTGTTTCAAAATAGAATGTCCATACAGGCAAAGACAACACATGGAGAACAACAAGTCGTAATCAACAATATCCAAATAATCAATTTAAACATAACGATTTCCAAGGTACAAAAATAGTATACATATATATTTTTTTAGTTAGGATCCCACTCCTTAGTTGATGCTGGCATAACCCGATAACTTTTCCAACGTAGGACCCCACTCCTTAGTTGATTCCGGCATAACCCGATGACTTTTCCAACCTAGGATCCCACTCCTTAGTTGATACCGGCACAACCCGATGACTTTTCCAACTTAGGACCCCACTCCTTAGTTGATGCCGACATAAACCGATGACTTTTCCAACCTAGGATATTCCATTGCTTAGTTGATGCCGGCATAACCCGATGATTCTTCCAACATAGGGTTCCACTCCCTCGCAAACACCAGCATAACCTGATGATCTCTTTTCCTGGAAATGACACAACTTGTTCCAGACACCAACATAACCCGGTGACCTTTTCTTGGCAACAACATAACCTGTTGATCCTTCCCAAACGCCAACATAACCTGTTGATATTTTCCTGGCAACAACATAACCTGTTCCAAACACCAGCGTAACCTAGTGATCCTTTCCTAACAACAGCATAACCTGTTGATCTTCTCCTCACGGACGATGTGGTTTGATATATGATGCGAAAGAAAGTTTTTACAAGAGTAGTACCACCATGTGCGCAACATGGAGTCTGATCTCCACCCGATCAGCTAGGTTGCCTTCCCACATATGCTGTATGGGTTGGTGATTTTTCCTTTCCAATTTACAGGTACCGGTTTCATTCCAATTTAGGGGAATAATCACAATTTCATCCCAAATCACAATCCACCCCTACACCGGCACTAGTAGTTTCAGGTGTGGGCCTTATGACCCACCCTTCCTCGGTTTTGCTAATGATGCTCCAAAAAACATTTTTTTATACTCAGTTTGCACACAAAGGTAACACACATATATAGAAATTTATTCATCTCATAACCTTTCACCTTGTACAACTCTTTTATTAGCATTTTCAACCTCTCACCATAACAATGTTCCATTGGCTCTTGGCCTTTCACAAGTTTCATTATTCATTGCACGATGGCCGCATTTTCTTTATATCCCATAATTTCACTCCATTTAATTTCAAGGATCACCACCAAATACCAGTACATAGGGTACTCCAGAAATCATATACCTCAAGTGCGTTAATAATGGAACTTTTAACACAAAGGGTTCTTCCCAATGAAAGAGATATACCAACCAACAAAAAGAGCGCACATCAAAGACGTAAAAAAACAGTACCCCAATTCATTTAATTCATTTTCAAACATCTTTAGATTATTAACAATGAAACATACTCAATCAAGTCATAAAGTACATGTAGGAGCAATTAGGAGTATTAAGCATATCGAGGTTTCCGAACCCAATTGGTATACTAGTTTTCATTCACCATACGTACCAAAGCCATACCAACTTAATAAACAAACCATACTTTAAACATCTAACTTTTCATACAAAGCTCATTCGAAATAGTCAAGTTTATATGTTTATAAGGGGGTAACCCGGGATGTAGAAGTAGGGATTTTGAGCTGACCATACTTAAACTTTACGGAAACATTATGGAATTCAATTTTGAGAGAGGAGGTTTAGCCAACATACCTTAATTGAGTTTTCTTTAGAGCTTTTAGACGATCCCGTTTTCAGAAACTTCAATCCCTTCTAACCATATAACAAAATTGAACCCGAAATTAGTAGGATGGCCCTAACTCTAGCTCATTAGAGCGTTTTCCAAATACTAGGTGTGCATTACTGTTCTTAGGTCCTTTTATGAAACATTCTGCCGTCTTTCCACCCATCCCTGGTTTACAACCTTCTTCCTACTTTACGGATACATGCATGCAAGAAACTTATCCCTCCCCACACCCAATATTTACTACATCAATTATTCCCCTTTTTACTAGATTTGTGAATTTAGAGTACGGGGTATAGATTCTTACCTCTATAGTGCAGGTTTAGGTTGCTTTCCCTTATAAATCTTCAAATTTGAAGAATGAATTGTGGGGTATTGGATGAGGATCACCTTCTCACTCTAAAGCTCATTCTCTCACTGTAGTTATCAGAAAAATATGATGAAAAATAGCCTAAGAGGGGTGTTTTAACGGAATGGGGGTCGGGTTTTAAATTAAAAAAATAGGTGCCCCAACACAGGTTTGCGGTCACATATGCGACCGCAGAATGGATATGCAGTCCGTAAAATGACCGCAGAATGGCCTCTAGGAAGATGAATTTTCTGACTGGTATGCGACAACTATGCGGTCCGCATATCTGTTCTGCGGTCGCATAATGCACCGTAGAACTCCCTTCGTGAAACCTAGAAGAGTTTATGCGGTCAATATGCGGTCCGCATATTGATTATGCGATCGCATAATCGACCGCAAAACTGGCCTCAATTTTGGCCAGATTTTCTGCTTCACTCTGCGGCCATTATGCGGTCTGCAGAGTGATTATGCGACCGCGTAATGGGCAGCAGAAATGCGTAAGTCTGAGAAATATTTTCTTCTCAGTCCGCAGGGTACTGATCAATCCAAAATATCTGGAACATGGCTCGCTTCTACTATAATAAATTCAGGAATCTAACTTGGCACTACGAAATCCCGAGATTTTGGTTATGAATTTTACGGGTCCTTACAATATTAATATTATTGGTTCATATGGAAAGGTTGAAGCCTATAGGCAATTGTGGTACGAGTTGATATGTCATGCTGTTGCGATGTTAACATATATGACTTGTTGTGTGGATTGGTTGTTGTCATGCGGAGCATAAGGGTGGCATCTCATTATTGCTGTTATGCGGGGTATAAGGGTGGCATCTCACTGTTATTGATTAGTGCAGAGTGATGCAGGTGGCTATTGTGTTATTGTCCGTGCGGAGCGGTGAGGGTGGCTATTATGTAGAGTGATATGGGTGGCTGTCAGAGTGATACAGGTGATAAATGATATTCTTGTAAGACCTCTTAAAATTTCACCTAAAATCCAAGGTTTCATGGTTCCGAGGTAAGCTAATGTGTTTAATGAGTGTAAGCTCACCGCGGTACAGACTTTTTGGGTTGTACAATACGTAGGGGAGTTGAAGGAAAAAGTTTGCAGAACGTGGCATTTCTGCGATCCACTATGCGACTGCAGAACCATTTTGTGTGCCGCAGATCGATTGCGGAGTGAAGCAGAAATTGATCCAAGTTTGAGGACCATTATGCAGTCCATTATGCGGCCACATAACCATTTTGCGGACCGCACAACCCATCGTAGATCCAGCACAAAGATTTCTAAATGGGGATTTTGCGGTGCATTATGCTACAACAGAACTGGTCTACACCACAGACCTGACCCGAGCAACCTAGTTTTGGAGAGTTATTTTTGTGGCCCCTTATGCGGACCGCATATCTGTTCTACGGTCCACTCTGCGACCGTAGAGTTGGAACCAGAGGGTTCATTTTTTGATTTTTATAACCCAATCCTATTTCGATATATAGACGTTAAGGACCATTTGTAAGGATAAAATCTAATATTTTAGAGTGAGGGAGTGCTGTAGAGTTGGGGGGGGAGGGAGATCCCTAAGCTATTGTTCATCAATCCTTGCTCAAAAGTTGGAGAATCCAGAAGGAAAACTCACAAGTTCTTCATCCAAGAGATCAAAGTTGCTAATATTTCCAGAACATTGTAGTATTTTAAGGAAGCTCAAGGCGAGGTGTGTTGGCTAAACTTCTCTCTTCGAATTGAATCCCACGATGTTCTTGTAAGCCCCGAGTTGTTCATTATAAATTTGACTATTCCAAATGACCTTTGTGTCGAAAGATGTATGTTCAAACATGTTCCAAATGCTTTTATCTTATTGTGTTATCCTTCGGGAATGTGATTTAAGTATAGGTTGTGTGTTAACATGTTATGACGCCAAGTCATGTTTCAAATGAAAGCTATTATGTCAAATTGCGTAAGAAATATCATTGTGCATAATATTATTATTTGCTCACATGTGTACTTAAAGTCTTAAATAGAAATGCATTGTTGTTGATAATTCGTGATGATGTTTGAAAGTGAAAGAGGTGAGCATGAAATATGAAATATGTCCAACGTGCCAAGAATGATATTACATTTGGGGCCACTAGTGCCAATGATATGAGGAGACGTGTAAAAATATTGAAATGAGTTGTAAACCCTTTAAATAATAAACACTTTAGGAGTATCGTTAGTCACCGAGGAAGGGTAGGTTGAAATAGCCTAACCCCGAAACTACACGTTCCTGTGTAGGAATGGATTGTGATTATTCCCTATTTGGGATGAGATTGATGTGATGAGGTTATTACCCTTTATTGGGATTAGATGATTGTTATAAAAGGGTGATGTCGATCCACATGGCATTGCAGTGAGACGACCTAGCCGATCGGGTCGTGATCGGACTCCATGTCGCACACATGGTGGTGATTATGCTTGAAATTGTGATTGAGATAGTGATTGAGATTGCGACTGAATGTCTTGGGTAAGACGGTATAGCCGGTCGGGCCGTGATCGGACTCCGTTCTAAGAAAACACGGTGGTATATCGGTACTAAAGATCTCCCAACCTAAAATATGGAAACTTACTTGGAATCTTATCTCGCTCCTAACTTGATATTTTGGTATTGTTTGAGGCTCCCACCGATTCTATGATTGTTCTTCCTTGTATTATTGATTTTCTGTTGAGAGGGTTTTTGGTCATACATACTAGTACTATACCATTTGTACTAACGTCCCTTATGCCGGGGGCGCTGCATCTTCAATAGATGCAGGTGGTTCTGTAGTAGGTGGCATTGATCAGTGATAGCGATACACCCTCTTCCCAGCAGATTTGGTGAGCCCCACTTCATTTCGGGGTCATCTATTTTTGTTCCTCGTGTATTGTGTTTGGGGTATATCCGGGGTCCTTGTTGCCGACATTATCATAATACTCTTTTGTATCTATTAGAGGCTCCGTAGATGTAGTGTTGTTGTATAGTGGTGTTGGGAAAGTCGAACTATTTTTGTTGTATTTAAAACACTCGTTTCACTTCAACTATGAAAGTGTATGTATTATGAGACCTAAAAATGGAGTAACTAATGGTAATGGAATTGGTGTTGTTCATTACATTTTCTCTGTGTTCAATTAATGAAATTTATCTTCTTTTTATTTATGAGTGAGTTGAATAGAAGGCAATCTTGCAGGCTTGCTTGACCAGGTTATCTCTGTTGAGGGCCAGTCGCGCTCCCCGAGGTTGTCGCATGACAATTGTTAGGGTAGAATGATATAGGTGGATATCAGAGAGATAAGGGTGAAAATTGATAGGAAGGGTTGAGGGCACGGGGTTCCTTCCTCATGCTGGTCCGCAACAACAATCTCGAAAGACTGGTAGACTATGTGCTCGCTTCCCTCTCTTGCTTCCAGGCATGGGGCTAATGGGTCCCTGTAAATAGATTGCTCGTCTTCCCCATGGACCACGATTTCCTGGTCCTCATATTCGAACTTAACCATTTGGTGGAGAGTAGATGGCACTGCCCCTGCCGCATGGATCCAAGGCCTTCCCAGGAGATAATTGTAGGAAGTATCCATATCCATGACCTGGAATGTCACTTCGAAATCTACAGGGCCGATTGTCAAGACCAAATCAATCTCTCCGATCGTGTCTCTCTTGATACCATCGAATGCACGGATGCACACATTGTTGGGCCTGATTCTTTCAGCCCCGAACTCCATTCTTTGTAAGGTCGATAGAGGGCAAATATCAACCCTGGATCCACCGTCCATCATAACTCTCTTCACGTAGTAACCTTCACATTTAACAGTTAGGTGTAGAGCTTTGTTGTGGGTGGCCCCTTCCGGGTGCAAATCATTCTTGCTGAACGAAATCCGGTTGACCTCAAAAAATCGTTCTGCCATCCTTTCCATCTGCTCAACTGTGGTGTCGGCCGGAACGTATGCTTCGTTGAGGGTTTTGATTAGGATCTTCTGATGCTCGCTTGAATTTACCAGCAAGGATAGAAGCGAGACTTGGGCGGGGGAATTTCTGAGCTCCTTGATTATGGCGTATTAAGAGGTTTTCATATTCTTGAAGAATTCTTTTGCCTCTCCGGCACTGATCAGCCTTTTGGGCAGAAAGCGTTTCAACTTGCTTTTGTTTAGCTCTCCCGGGTCGAGGTATTTCTCTGAAGAGTTTATATCGCCTGTTTCCCCGGTAATCTCTTTCCCTTTTTATGTCACCACCATCTTGCGGTAATTCCATGGGACGGCAGTAGTATTCTTCATGGAGTTTGAGGCGCGCAACTAATAACCATGGGGTCATTCAGCCTGGGTGAAATTATTTGCCCTCGCGCCGCATACGTCCCCTTCGGGGCATACATTTTTGAGCCATTCATTATTGCCTTCTTGAATTGTAATCTTCTGGGAGGGCTCAACACACTTTGTTCCTTCCTGTGTGCCTTGGGAATGTAAAGGACAGTCTCTTTAAGGGGTCTCTTATTTCTTCCAGTCTCAGCCTTTTCCGTGACCTGGGGGACGGGGTTACTCTTTCTCGTCTCCTTGACTGGTTTGGGTGCCACCTTGGGTTTTCTTTCTATATCTACGATGGCGATGATGGCCTTTAGAGATGGATCAAAATCCCGGTCCTCGCAAATCATGCCGATGACGGGCCCATGATTGTGGGCGGGCAGTGGATTGTTCGTCACATTGGGAGCTTCTTCGTCCCTTAAAACCACTTTCTTTTGTTCTATAAGGCTTTCCACGACCCTTTTGAGAGTCCAGCAATCCTCCGTGTCGTGCCTTTCTGCTCTGGAATGGTAAGCACAACTGGTACCCCGGCTATATGATGGTGATTGGGGATTCTGCCCGTTTGGAGGTACGGGTTGCAGGAGTACCATCTGAACCAACTTTGGGAAGAGGCTGGAATACGGCTCTCCGATGGGAGTGAAATTAAGTCTCCTTGGTGGTTCTCGGGGATAGGCATTGTACGGGTAGCTGTTTTGAGGAGGGCATTGATTATATGGAGCTGGGGGACGATGGTTATTTTTTGGGGGTGGAGTTCTATTCTGATTGTATTGTTGTGGCGTCCTGGGATGTGGCTGAGCGTTCATTACCGCATAGGGAAAAGGGGACGAAGCATAAGCTGTATCTTGGTGAGGATAGTAATGTTGGGAAGCTTTGGGAAATGGGCGTGGGTATCGTCGAGGTTTCCTGACATCAGAAACCGTCATGGCCCCTTATTCTTTCTTTTTCCTGTTGGCTGCAACCCTGGATCCTCTTTGGATGGCCTGAGAGGTCGCTCTTATGGAAGATTGGCTTAGGATACGACCAATTTTTAGCCAGTTCTCCACCATTTCTCCGATTTTAATGGCTTCCGCGAATGGTTTGCCCATGGCGGACATCATATTTTGGAAGTATTAAGCTTCATGTGCTTGTAGAAAAACGCTGACCATTTCAACCTCATCCATTGGAGGTTTGACCCTGGAGGCTTGCTCGCGCCATTTGATGGCATACTCTCTGAAACTCTCTGAGGGTTTCTTTTTGAGATTGGATAGTGAGTTCCTATCGAGAGCGATGTCCACATTGTATTGGAATTGTCAGACAAAGTCCCGTGCCAAGTCATCCCATATGTGCCAACGGGATATATCCTCGTCCATGTACAATTCTGATGCAATCCCCGTCAAGCTTTCTCCAAAATATCCCATGAGAAGTTCCTCCTTCCCACCTACTCCCCTGAGCTGGTTGCAGTACCTTTTCAGATAGGTTATGGGGTCTCTATGTCCGTCATATTTTTCGAACTTGGGGTTTTGAACCCGAGATGTAGATGGACGTGCGGGAACATGCACAAATCTGCATAAGAGACACTTTTCTGCCCGCTCAGCCCCTGTATATTTTGAGGCTCTGTTCAATACTCTTCATTTTTTAAGTTATTTCTTCGTTCTCGAAGCTTTTCTTATCCTGTCCCAAAATGAACTCAGGCTGAGTTTGTTGGGGATATGCGTTAGGAGTAGCATGAGCGGTATCCTGATGGACGGATGGTGTTTAGAATGTGAATGCTGGCGGCTCGAAACTTGGCCCGGGGATAGTTGGTGGGGCCGTGGCGGAGATTGGTGGTGCGGTCAAAATGTTGGAAGACACACCAGAAAATAAAGGCTGGGGGCGAACCTCATAAGGCCTTCCGGGAAAGTGAGCCGACATAGTTGGATATCCAAATGGTGTGGCTGGGTAGCTTATGGGGATGTTGGACGTCCCTCCTGCCCTGGGGATCATCTCTGGGAAACCCGGGATGGTACTGGGAGGTTCCCTACCATTGGACCATGCGTCCCACATTTCCAGTATGCGGCAACGCAGAGTCCTGTTCTCTTCAGCTGTTGCTGACTCAGATGTTGGGATGGCTGGATTTAGGTCTTCCACAGAAGAGTTGACGACTGGCAGGTGACTTTTAGACGTCATTTCTATGCTCCCTTTTGATCTAGTGAATTAAGGATGGGAAGCCAGGTTACCACAAAACCAACCACCTTAAAATAACTTAAGATTGAACCAACAAAAAGTTAGGTTAAAACATTTATCACATAGGCAATCGCACGTACGGGGTATGCAATGCACCTGATGCTTTTCTATATATTTTTGCAACAGTGTAATTCATCCCGACTTTATCTCTTGGTTTGTTTTTCTTTTTATCATTCTTGCTCTTCCCTTGTTATTGCTTTCGCTTTTTTATTCCTCGCTCGGTTTCCTTTCTTATGGTTATGATCGAATCCTATGTGGATTGCCTACTTATCACAGTGCCACGTGAATCAGATCATCACGTAGTTCATGCTAAAAAAACCCAAAGAGATGCATATATTTTTTTTAAAATCTTCATTCTAAAAATTTCCATTCATTAAATAAAACACTTTTGATTACAGAAAATGGCAGCCCATTTTTGGATTTATAGAGTTTGCAAAACAGACTTGACACATATTTTCTAAAATATAAAAAACTGTTGTGGACTCAAGACATGACTACGACTAGAAAAGTGAAGTACAGACTCGAAAAATATCAAGAATACATGAGTGCTTCCATTGCTCCAGGGGCCGGTGGGGCATCATTCGGCCTTGCCACGAGCCTGCGTGCTATGTTTTGTCGGAGGCGGTAAAGGTCGTCCATTATCTTGTGGATGAAGATCATAACTGCTGAGAAGAAAGTGGTCCGAGTCATATCTTCGCATTCCTGACATCTGGTGATGATGTAGTCAACTATCTCTTGGACCCTTCGCCTGATAATACCCTTCTCTTGAAGCAGGCGCCTGATTTGTTGGGATCTCGCCTCTAAAGTTTGGGCATCCTTGTGACTCTGTTCTTGCCATTGTTGCAACTCTTTTTCTAACTGAGCCATCATGGCATAGCACTGTTCCCTCTCTGTTTTAAACCTTTTTTCCTGTTTGGCCATTTCGTTCTCGAGGGCGGCCAATTTTTCCTTCAAGCCCACGACTTCCTGGTCATATTTCCTTTTTAGTCTCTGGACAAACTCTGTTCTTTCTTCTGCACTTCTTGTTAATCTTGCCTGAACATCGGCCAGTTCTTCTTCAGCTTTGTCTAAATCATTCCTATAGCTGCATACTTTATGCCTCAGGCTGTTGATAAGCCTTTCATCAATTCTGCTTCTCTCTGGGTTCTCAGCAGCTGTTTTCAGTTCCTGTATCTGGGCCCGGAGGACTTCATTTTCTTGGGCTAATCTATTTTTCTCCCCTTCAACTGAGGCAGTATGTAGAATGTTTTCGAACTTGATTTCCCTGACGCGGGCCTCCAACTTGCTTATGGTGGTTCGATAGCTGTTCTCTTTTTCTAACCAAGCCCAATGCTCTTGAGTTTGCTCGGTGAATTGTTGTACGTGGGGTCTCTTTGCGGGTCGTTCTTGCTCTTGATGCTCCCTGCCTCTTACGTCATACCAATAGGTGTAGGCGGGCTCCACTTCCTCTTTGGATAAGTCTCTCACTCGAGTTTGAGGTTCTAAAAAACTGCACTCATTCCAGATTTGACGGACCCTGCCCTCAGGAAATGCAGCTCTTGGGCATAACTCAATGGCTTGTTGGCTTAAATCCTCGTCATGGGGAACACCCTGTTGTCTCCCCAACTGGCGTAAGACCCGGTGCAGGGAATATGGCTGAATGCTTCGCAAGCCCATTAACAGGAGATAGCAAACCTCAGCAGACATATTGATAACCTCGCTGAGAGGGAGCCACCCGAACGTCCACTCGATTTGGTTGGCAGTCAGTGAGCTCAAGTATGAGTGCCAGGCTTCCATGACTTCAGGAAATTGGTGGCCTTTTACCCGAGTATTATGTTCCTCGATGCATTTCAAACCGGTTAAATCGTAGTTCATGTAGCCTGGGCGGTGACAGAGGTGCTCGATCAGCCAGATTTGTAGGAGCAGGTTGCACCCCTCAAAGAATTTTCCCCCAGATTGGAAAATCGTCAGAGCGCGGTAAATTTCGGCTAAGACCATTGATATAAATGTGCCATTGGACTTTTTCATCATGAAGTCTGCTATTCCCACAAGCCCGATGTCTATGCATCCGTCACTTCTTGGGAAAATCAAGGTGCCCAAGAATGCTACCACAAAAGCTAGCCCCTGGCGGACTTCCCATTTAGCTTGATCTTTGTGAGTTAGACCAGTGTTATTAGCCTCATAACCCTAGGGATCTCCATAACATCTGTAAAGAAAATAGAAAGTGCAGAAACCTTCGGACAAGTGTGGGTCTTGGACGTCCCGGCTAATGTTCAACAGATCCTAAAACCTGTGGGGAGTCACCTCCCTGGGTGCCACTGGGTACCGACTTCTGAGATTGTCATTGAGACCAGCATACCCTGCTATTTCCTCTAGCGTGGACGTCAATTCAAAGTCTGAAAAGTGGAATAGGTTGTGGGTAGGATCCCAAAACGATATTACAGCCTTGACGATGTCCAACCTCGGCTTGATCTTTAAAAGGCCAGTAAGTCCCCCTAAAGCTTTCATAACAGACTTTCTACTGATTTCCCCCAAGTTGCTCCACCACATATGGAGTCCTAGAGGGATTTCCTCGACTACCCTGAAGGGGATGTTTTCAACTGTATTCATCCTGCACATCCATTTTTGATTAAAACCACATAATTTTTTTTGAAAAGTGTCATTTTGGCAAAGTGTTTTGTAATAAAGAAAAATGGACCACCTTTGCGAATACGGCCCTTTAAGGCTGTGTTCGTGAATTAGGTCGAAATTTAAAGACAAAACACAGGCGGCCACTTTTGTAAAACGGCCTTCCGGCGCCCCACTTAGGAGATCAGGCTATAATGGCGTCACCTAATTTTATTTAGGGCTATATCCTTTTGATTTAAAAAATGGAGTTGGACCCGATGAGGGTTGCCTACGTATCCCACACCGGTGAGAATCAAACAATGCATAGTTCGGGAATAATCCTGACTGATTAAAAATATACACCAACTCATTTTGTTTTATATTATTTTTTTTCCAGAAATTTTGGCAGAGTTTCGGGATAAATACGAGGATTTTCAAAACAGGTTGAATTCTCTATTCTACTTCACTCTTGGTTTTTCTGTTCATTTTTTGGTTTAGCTGGTCAATACACAAGCTGAGACAAATAAATGCATACGTAACAAGTAAGATGCATCAGGGTAGTCTTTAATTTCGGGTACACCTGTCCTAGACGGACTCAACCCCTGTGTTGAGCCCCCTAAGTCAAATGTGCATGATGCAGATAAGCGTTCCTACTAGGGATCCGGCATGAGGTTTTGTTATTCTAGGTTTAAACTTGGGGTTTTGTTCTAGACCAGGCTTACCCGAGCGGACAACTCGAGCCGAGGTCGGGGCAGCGTACCGAAAATACAGAAGCTTCACTGGCTTTGCAACTTATCCGTACCTCGTTCTAAAATTTAGATATGACTCTAACAGAAAAGAAGTCACACGAAGTGCACACTTCCTAGATGATTTAGAAGACCCAGAGAGAAGAGGGCTTCGGCACAATTTATATACAGTTCAGATAATATCAAAGCGGTAAAAAATGACATTTAGCACGTTAGGTTTAAACATGTAGAAATCAGATAATAAAGCCAAATAAAATAGTCTATTTCAAGCTCGAATTCTTGAACCCTGAACCAGAGATTCTGGGTTCGATCCCCAGCAGAGTCACCAGAGCTGTCGCACCTCCTTTTTCACCACCCGATAAGGGTAATAAGGGAGTTTTTCCACTTTAAGTGACATCATTCGGATTTGGGATTATTTTAGTTTTCAGAGTCGTCACCCGGATTTTTGACGATGTTCCGGGACACCGTTTATTGAAATCCCAAACCTAGGAAATTTAGACTCTGTTTTAAGTTGTCTGTGACCAGAAATCCGAGTAAGGAATTCTGTTAACTCGGGAGAAGGTGTTAGGCATTCCCGAGTTCCGTGGTTTTAGCACGGTCGCTTAACTATTAACATTTGGCCTAATTATCTAATTATCTACATATTTTTAAACCTATTGTGCTTTTTAGCCCTTTTCACTTTTTAGCCACTTTTAATATTTATGGATTTATCTTGAAACAAGTCACGATGGCGTACACTTGTTGTTTTTGAACACATGGTAATCACGTCACATGAAATGCACCCGTGGTTTCTATATGCGATTTATTAGTTGTTTGGAGTTGAGGGTCGGGGGCATGAGTTTCCACTCCCGAATGTAGTTTAAGGTAATTTTTGAAGTAATAGCTGATTCTTTTCCCAAATTTCAACCTAAAGATGTATTTTTCAACCTAAAGGATATGTGGAATATTGTTTAAGCTTAAATTCTAAAGGACACAAATCTTAGCTATGGCCATATTTAGCCCAAGTTATCATTTGACTCTTTTGGCCAATCCTAATTTTTGCTAATTTATAGGGAGGTCACTAGTTTAGCAAATCCAACTAAGTCCGGATAATCTTTACTTTTCAGTCTGATGAATAAACAGGAAATATGGTAATCAAAATACATATTCATTCATACATACACTTATGAGCATAACACAATAGATTTTCGATTTTTTAGGCGACCTAAACATAAATCCAAAATACTCATTAATTTTTGAAATGGGTTGGCAAGGCAAAATCATACTACTTTTCAGAACTCACATGATTTCTAGCAAAAGATCGAACCACAGGCAATCTTATTAATTTTTGAGACAGTGATTCTTATCAATTTTAAAACAACCCGATCTCATGTTTCTAGAGGCTTAAAATTCACACATGTATACATTGATTTTTTGCAGATTTATAAGAAACAAAATAGATGGAATATAATCTACTGACTTTATTTATATCGAAACTCTAACTGAACTTTGAGACGACCATTTTTCGAGATCAAGCGAAGTGATTTTTACAGATTTCACATATGTTCTTTGCGTAATGTCATTTTCAGAATAGATGGAATGTAAATTCGAATTTTAGGAAAAAAATGAATAAAACTGAAATTAAGTGTACAGTCCAGTCCTTATTACAACTAAAAGTATATATAAAAAGCTGTAATTATGCTATTACATTGTTCCTAATTAAATAGACAAATTTTAATAATAAGAAGAAAATAAATAAAATAAAAAAGAACAAGGTTAGCTGCTTGTCCTGTGAAAGCCAGCAATTCATGCTTTTAAGATCTGTGTTCTTCAGCTTTTAGTCCCAACTGGAGTATGCAGAAACTCATAAGCACCGTAAAAGAATGAATTTGATCATTACAAAGATCAGATTCGACTCTTTACATGTTGCTCCCATAGTGACATAAGATCTAAGTCGTCCGAACCAGCATATATAAGCATCTTATGGGGGTGAATTTGACCATTTAAAGGGTCAGACCCACTATCCTTTAATGCTAGCTAATGACTCTATTATGACTTTATGGATATAGAATTAATCACAGAAGCCTTTAAGAGCTAACTTTACTGTTATAATCACACATGGATGAACCACCAGGTTTTGACAAGTAATCACAGGTTCACCAGAAAGAAAGGCAACATGTTTTATGCATTTTTTTTCACAGATTGAATCTGACCATAAGAGGGAGTCTAATTCAAACCCAGAGATGCAACCTTTTTTGCCATTTTAACAACCATACCGGTACTTCAACCAGTATTCATTTGGACACTTTGACTATTCTTGGCCTTTTTAGAGAATGAATCCGACCATACAAGGGTTCAGATTCTTTACTCTGCAGCCCTTCTCAACTACATGTTGTATACCCTTTAAAGGACGAATTTCAGCCATTTATACTACTTTTGTGCACTATCATGGGGTGAATTTGACCATTAACAGGTCAAATTCATCTACCCTAGTGCTAATACTAATCTATCTAGAGATTTGCTTGTTGAATCTCTTTATTGACCAAAGAGACTCAATTGAAAAGCATATTTTCTGCACACTCATAGAGAGAACCTGACCATAGAGAAGGTCAGATTCTACACCTTAGTGCAGCCTTATTTTTAATATAGAACTATGAGTATTTACCATATTTATATACATTTGTCCCGAAATATACAGAATATTTCAGCAAAGAAATACCAACAAAACAAAACAGTATTTATCACATTCACAGGTTCATTAATATGCTAATAAACATCTATACAGTCACATTGACATAAAACAGAAGAGATAACCTCATTCATCAATGACAACTAGTTTAAGCAGGGAGAAGAAGAAGAAGATTCTAGTTCAAGAAATTTCATGAAGAAAAGATAAGTTAATACATACCTTTTAAGAGAGAAACAACAAAGAGACTTGACCAAATAAAGGTCAAGTATGAAAATGAACAACAAGAAGGAAGAGAGATCAGCAACAACAAACAGAAACCCCAAAGAAAACCAAACAGTCCAGCAAGAATACACCCAGAAATCTTGAGTGTGACTGTTCGAAGGAAAACTTCCAGAAACCCAAAATTCAGAAAAGAGAAGATAGCAACTGAACGAGGCCATCTGTNATATTCCCTATCCAAAGCTGAAAAACAACACTCAATAGTACATAGGGCAGCTGTCAACCCTATCTTTGGGACAGCTGCCCCTATTCTAGAACTTTCCTCTTTAGAAAAATACCCTTTTAACCTTAAGAGCCTGATTTCCTAAACTGAGTTACCTAATGTACCCCTTAGAGTCCCTGAATTTACCATTAGGTAACCAAGGTTAAGTTGCTTGAGTTATCTATTAATTTGGGTTAGTTGATCCCTAATTAGTTACTTTAGTTCTATTAGTTGTTCTTAAATATGGTTAAGTTAATTAATTAAAGGTTAGTGTATTAAGTTCCTGTTAGTCAACTAGGTTTAGCTTGTTACTTAATGTAAATCAATCAATTTAATTCCTTAACCTAAGTTAACTGATTTAGTTTAATTAAGTCAACTTAATTACCTAAAATCAGAAACTTAACTAATTATCAAGCCTAGGTTAAATGATTTGTTTTAGTTAATTATTCCTAAACTAATTACCTTAGGCAGATATTAGGACTTAGTTAGTTGTTTAAAATACTATTAGACTAGGTTAATCTATTAAACAAGTGATTATATGAAACTATTGTTAACTAAATTAGTCTTGATAAGTCTAGGTTAAACCTTGACCAAACACTGTCTTAGAACTGAGTTTTAGCCTAATTGGTTGATTAGTTTCAAGTTAATTAACTACTTTAGATTAATTAGGTTGAACTTCTTAGACTTAGGTCAATTGTATTATTACTTAATTCAAATGCACACTTAATTAGTCATGCATAATTGTCTCTTCATTACTTAATTAAACTATTACTTGATCGATTAATAATCGATTGAAACTAAAGTTGAAACCAAAAGAAAACAAAAAAAAAGACAGAAAGTATAATTAGTATAGGCATGCCTATTCAACAAACAAAGCTAACAATTCAATTAAACCAACAACATGTTATTTAAACGAAAAAGTTCATGAACTCTTAAACCAAATCAGTAATTAACCATTAAAACAAAAAGACTTAATAGTTGAGAAAAAATGGGGAAAGAGGGGGAAAACAGTCCGGGAAAACATAAGAATCTCCAACCAGTGAACAACTTAGACAATAAGGCATAGATTAGGTACGCATGCATATTTAGAACTAAACATGCCAAGAAAGAAGATATTCAACAAAAACCAATCTCAAACCAACGACTTCACACTAATCGGCTAAGGTAAACAAAATCTAAAATGGTTATTATACCACCGACTCATGCATTTTAAAGATCTAAACTAAATCAAGAACAAACAAATACTAGATGAGAATAGTGCAACATAAACACATGTATCAAAACAGTGAGGCATACGATTTCATTTTCTTAAAATGAAGAAATGTCAGAAAACAAAAAAAAAAGGGGGGGGGGGGGGGGAGGGATACCCGCGGGGTGTTGACGGATTCTGGCAGGGTTTGGAAATGATCCAAACCCACATGAATCAATAGCTCTCATCAAGAGTTGTTGACTCATGTAGCTTTGAACCATTAGTTGTTCTTGAATCGGCCGGACATGGGCTTTTAGGGTTTCAGGTTTCTTAGATCTAAGATCGAATGATATTGAGTGGGATTTTGTTGGAATCAACAACGGGAGGTGACTGAGGAGGAGTAGGAGGATATTGTCTGGTGAAGATTTGGTCCGGATTGTGAATCTCCGCCGCCGGAGGCGATTTCTGGCAGTCGGAGGGTGGCGGCTAGGGTTTGGTATTTAGAGATATGTGAGAGAGACGGACGGGGTGTGAGGCTTTGGTGAAATGAGGGGGGTGGGGTTTAGTTTGGACACTTATATAGTTTAGAGGGGGGAGTTTGGGAGCCGTTGGATCAAATCGATCCAATGGCTGGGATTGGAGGGGACAAAATGAGGTCGTTTGAGTAATATACAGGGCTGGCCGGGTAATGGGGTTTGGGCCTGGGTCGGTGCGGGTAATGAGAGAGATTTTGGGCTGGGTTGTTTGAGTGTATAGGGATTGGGCCTGGGTATTTCTTGGCCCAGGTCCGATTTTTACTTTCTTAACTAATTAAACTAATTAATCTAATCAAGTTAAAATCTAATTTAATCCAAAAATGTAGTAATTAATTTAGACCTTACTTTTCATCTATTTACAGATTAATCAAGAATAACGACCAATTTTATATTCCTAATTAATCTATGATTTATTGAATAAAAATGATTAATTTTAGTAATTAGTGATTAAAACTACATTACATTAAATAACCATCATTTGTCTATTATTTAGTTAATTATAACTTTATGATTCCTTGATGATAGTGATGCAATTTTTAACAATTTTAAAAGATGAATTATGGATATGCCAAAAAAAAATACAAATCTTTCACAATTAATCACTGAAAATCAACAAAATTCATAAAATCAATTGATTTATTGAGAATTTTATAGAACGATATGGCGAGTAAAAATCACATGCTCACAATCACCATGACCACTCTGAACCCGAACCAACTGACCCAACACACATAAATGAAGCTGAACCACATAAAATGAAGCAGAAACGGGGGAAACGGGCTAAATTCTCGGAGCGACCAGCCGGGTCGTTACATCCTCCCCCACTTAAACTTACGTTCGTCCTCGAACGTGCCAAGAGTTGTTCTCCAACACTATCAAATTGTTACGTAGCTTACCATGCACATACCCGGGGGCGATCCCACGTCACCCTATCTCATATAGGTCCAATAGCACAATACCGTTGAAATTTCGAAATCCAAATCCTGGCCCATAAACCTTAGAACCAAATTCCCACTTCTGAAATAATATACAAGATCAAAATTTCCATAACTGTAGACTGAACAAGTCTGAACATGCTATCACGCCATATACGTACCCCAGATGAAATCACATAATACACCGCGTGACTCAAACACTCATAGCAATTACTCTTAACCACAGTAACTGCTCAGAAAAACCCAATACCAGTACGTAACCTCTTATCAAGAAATGCCTCGCTCTAACACTTCCATTTACTGCCGATGATGAAAGAAGCACGTAGAACTAACAACCATTCGTCCGATCAGCCAGACATGAAACTCCCCCTTCCCCAAACAGGAATTATAGCAGATTTCTAAGCCGACTCCCGATATTTATCCTTCCAACTATGCTATAGAAAATTCTGAAAACGTTCATTCTAGGTCCAATGACCTCTTCTCATCCATCACAACCACCCTGAAGACATGACACATCGATACAATTCGAAGCCAAAACCTGTGCAACTCGTCCACTTAACAGCAACATCCTAATGCAATCAAATTATATAAAAGATCCACACGAGAGGACTATCCTGCCATTAAGAATTACCGTCACCATATCACACTAACAACCTGACACACACCATAAAAATCAAAAACACATGCATCCAATACCAAAGTTCATACCCCTACATAACTCCGCTACACGACGCAATCCCATCCAACGCTGGTCCACTTGAAATACTTCAAGAAACTTTGCCCAAAATCAATAACCATTCAAAATTCGCCATCAGGTACTCAAAGTGCATTGCCATAACCACGGGGGAAATCGGGCGATACCATGTCACCCGAAACTGAAGGTATATAACCAACACTTCTCAATCCCACAATACCCAATTACTTACCTTACTAAATCTAGCTATAACGCCCAATTAGAACCGCACGATATGTGCATATAACCAATAATCACCACTCCTCGCAACATCGAAGGGTAACTCATAGATCACTCCAGAACATGAACAAATCAATCACAATCGAATGGTACATTTCTCAATAATAGAAACTCGGAGCCAACAATTCCGACCCAGTGCAGAACACACACCCATATTAGCCTACCAGTGACCCTAAATTAACTTTGATCACCCATAACAGATAGACAACTTACCGAAAATTTCATAATGATAGAATCATGATACATACTAACATCCGACTAGCTCAGCTCGCATCTTCACAGTTCGCTTCCACAAATATCCTGTTTATGAGAACTCTCAGTCTCGAAGTTCATGAAACGTACGAATTACCATATCTGATCACAACTCCACCGCTCGAATACATAACACATCCCAATTACTCACTCATTCCATGGGGGATACCCCTATAATTATTCCTTTTACCAAGCAACCTTGAATATCAACAGTAGATCCAACAATAGGGCGTCGCGATACCAATGAAGTACCCTTAACTCAAACACATTGCTCTTTCTGAAATATATACCCTCATCAAGTCGTACTAATTAGTGATATCATCTACCTAGTCGTCTGAAATTGCCCATGCTGCCTAAGAATTTATGACCTTCCTTCCAGAACCGAACCGTGACCTCACATATGCAAATCTCAACTCTACCCCAACATATCGCACACACCATGCCAACCTAGGAAAATACGGGAACTCCAAGGTCCCTTCTGAGCGACAAGCAACTACGTGCCCAACTAGCCAAGAACTTCCATTGGATCCCATTTAGAAACAAAATCACTACACGCCATAAGAAAATATGCACCCTTAACCACGGTAGAAACCATCAGGAACTATCCGAAATCCCATTTGCGCAACACCAACCCATCAGGACTGAATTCTTCTAACTCAACCAACTACGCAGGCCACAAAAAAAATAAATCCAAGAGCATTGCTAAGAAACACCCAAAAAACTCGTCACCTTATGAACACCCAAAGAACTAATCGTATCCCTTACCATGCCGATCCGACCTACTACCAAGTTGCCCTATTTACCCAAGTTTCTTCTGACTTACCTTCAAATCGATACTTCTTCCTGCCGTAATACCACAAATTTGCAACCCAGACTCACCACACACGAGCCAAGCACAAATCATACCGTCTAAGTCTCATAAGCGACTGAATACTCCCTCAATTATCCCAAATGCACCACATTAGAAAAACTTACCCTGAAGAGACTTCCTGCGAATCTAAAGCCATTACCTTCACCTTCCTGATACCGATATGTAGAATCCGTGATGATGTGGAATACCACAAGTCTTGGCATCCTCTAACGTAAATCTCAATCACACTGACCAATTAGACCGAATCGACCTGGCCCGTTTGCTCACTGACATACTAGGAAAGTAATCCACTCGAAGCCACAAGCAAATTCATACACTGCAGACACTACACCTTTTATAACTTCCACTAACTCATTCAATAGAACCCAATTACCCAACAAAGTACATTACAACCTATATCGAAGAAATTTCCATTACTCGTGACATTCCCAGACCCCACACCTCTAGGTCATAACTGATTTACCAATATACCTCGAACTGAAACCAATACCACACATATTCATGTAATCAACTTATAGATAACAAACTCCCCCATTTGGCTCAAAGCCAAGGATCAAGACAAACAAGACTATGCCCACACATGATCACTGCCACCATGCTGTGGTGGGATTCAACTAAATCCTCCATAAGCTTATATGACCCAAACCATCTAACACTCAAATCAATTTCCAATATCCCATCCACCATTGTGATGGTCATGCCAACTCCCACAAGTGATGTAAACTCAAATTAGAACATATCGTCTTACTAGAAGAGGACTTATTACAGAACTACATAGGGACCACACACCCTAGTACAACCCGCAGGAGATACCCCTGCTCTCTTAGCCTCAACTGTTATCTATCCATACACTTCTGAGACCAAAACTATCACGCAATCACTACAACTTCTTGCATCTGAACACAACCAACGCCTACCATCGAGGAACTACGATACGCGGTAAAAAACTGAAGCTGATGGAAGAGCTAACACTGGAGCGGTGGTCACAGAAATCTCGAGCTTCTAGAAGCTCTACCCACACATGTCTGACCACATGGATACCCTCACTGGACACCACGTGTCCCAAGAATGCTACTGAACCGAGCCAAAATTCACACTCGGAGAATTGTCATAGAGCCCTTCCTCCCTGAATCCTTATAATGCCATCCTCAGATACTAAGTATGCTACTCCTGGCTTACGCGAATATGCCAGGACGCCATTAATGAATACAATAACAATGAGTGCTAATACGGCTGGAATACACCGTCAATCAAATACATGAACATTACTGGGGAAATGATCAACTCAAAGACATCACCAAGAACTCATAACCCAACAGAGAAATCCGCTTCACTCCACAACTACACAACATGAGAGGTCTTCCAACATACTCACAACTCAAGGCCATATACCAAATCGAGACAGACCAAACACTCAATAAATCTTACCACATTTCTAGCCAACCCTTTCGACACATTTCACAGTCTGAAGACATCTAGCCATCAATTCACACCCACCACATAGGCATCTAGTCACCAATTCTCATCAATAAGAACACAAACGGACATACAAGTCCCCAATTACATGTGCCCACACAACGAAAATCTCAGCAATCAATCCATGGAATGAATCTGGCCTCAAGTCCTCCAGACTGGCCCATTACCAACATGCCAAAATCATATCTCATCCATGGAAGTCACAAGCCGTCGATGCACAACTGATACCAGGCACTCTCGTGCACGCTCGAATACATAGAAGGAATTCAAGAGTTATGCTCTTGGCTGAATACAATGGATTCGCACGACAAGAATTTTAAAAATGTGAGATTTTCCTAAGGTTTCCGCAGCGTCTCGAAGATAAGTACATACGTCTCCGTACCGATCCACAAGACTCTACTAAACCTGCTCATGACCAGTGAGTCCTATGTAACCTAGGTCTCTGATACCAATCTGTCACGACCCCAAATCTAAGCCAGTCGTGATGGCGCCTATCATGAAACTAGGCTAGCCAAAATCCAAATTCAAATAATAATAAGCTTCCCTTTTACATCTTCACTATACCAAATACCCATAAAAGTTCCTTTAAACATTTGATAAAATAGTTAAATCTATAGTGAACATTAAATACAACCCTCGAGAACCTGGAGTCACTGGTCATGAGCATCTACATAAAATATACAACTCGACGAAAATAAATTCTATAATAGTAAGCAGGAGAGGAAGCAGGACTGCGGAGGCATGCAGCTACCTCACAAACCTCCGAGAATCTCTGGAACAGATAGATAGCTCACGCTGCCCTAACACCTAAATCTGCACACAAGGTGCAGGGAGTAATGTGGGTACACCAACTCAGTAGTAATGAAAATAAATCAGGTCTGAGCGGCAAGAAACACATAAAATCAATGTCATCAAATCACAAGATGCACAACCTTACTTTCCAATAGTATACATATATATACGAAATCGCCATGCCTTAGAAATCAACCTCACAAAAGTCCTTAAAACAATGCACATTTTTAACAACTTTAAAACAAGGATTTGGTATGCAAATGAATGTAGTAAAATCATAAGTAGCCCCTCGGGCAAAAACATGTTTCATACTCGTCCCCTCGGGCATGCCTCACAATCCCTCAGCACCTCACAATCACTCAGCACCTCACAGTCACTCATGCCTCCCAATCACTCGGCACTCGGCACTCGATGCGCTCACTGGGGGTGTGTACAGACTCCGGAGGGGCTCCCTTCAGCCCAAGCGCTAATATCACTCAGCACCTCACCATCACTCTTAGCCCTCGTCCACACTCGGTGGAACCACTCAAAAGGCCTCTCGGGCGAATTAGTAAAACAGGGTACTCGACCCAAAAACATCAGCTTAATGCTCATGTAGTGTAAATCAGGCTGAGTTTCAATAAAAATAGTATGCACAATGATGTTGAGTAAAATCATCAACAAATAGTGAGGAAAACAACAGTAAAAAAGCCCTCAAAGAGTTTAAACAGATTCGGCACGAGGCCCCAAACACGGCTTATAGCCCAAATATTTCACAATATTTAGAAATAATTTAACATAATGTTTGAGTAAATATGAAACTCATTAGTTTCCGCAGAGAGGACCTAGTCCAATCCAAAAATCAGTACGCGCCGCAAACTCGTCATCCGACTTGTGCGCCATTCCAAAATCAGTGAGAAAATAATGCAGTCCGGGGTTCCATACCCTCAGGACAAGATTTATAACCATTACTTACCTCCACCGGGCCACAACACTAGTCCGAAATGATCTTGCCCCTAAAATTGGCTCCCGATTTCTCTGAATCTAGCCAAAATCAGTTCAACATCATTAATAAATACTCAAGGAACACAACCCAGTCGAAAATTATCAAATTATACAAGAATCTCGAAATTTGGCCAAACTCGAGCCCCGGTCATACGTCTCGGCATTCGATAATTTTTACATCCTTAGAATCCTCGTCCTCCCAAGATTTTATTCATACCAAGAACACTAAAATCGGACCACAATTGCCCAGTCAAATCCTCAAAAGAAAAAAATATTTTCCATGCACCCTTCTTCCCCAACTTTGGTTCAATTCCAGAAATTTTATGGTTTAATCACTTAGGAATTGACATAATAAAACGAGTTATGAAGTTAAGAACCTTACATCCAAGTGACTCCCTTCAATTCCCTCTTCAATCCTCTCAAAGGTGCTCTAGACTCGCCAACAATGGAGAAAAATATGAGCCACTTTCGCACAACAGGCCTTTTAAACATTCTGCCCAGCTAAAATATTTTCTTCACTCCGATCGCAAACACTGGCACGCGATCGCGAAGAGCAAATCTGCTTCCCCATCAAATTACCCTCGCATACATCCACACGCGATCGCGATTCATCAGAACATAAACCCATGCGATCGCAAACCACTCTACGTGATCGCACTGTCCAACCACCTCATACTCATGCGATCGCGACCTCCACCACGCGATCGCGTATAAAAAAAATACTGCCTCACTATTTTAACCTACGCGATCGCAAACATCCTCACGCGATTGCGTAGAAGGAAACCAGAACCTCATACCAGTAGAAATCTGCCCAGATTTCAAGCCAAAAGTTGGTCCGTTAACCACCCGAAACACACCCGAGGCCCTCGAGACCTCAACCAAACATACCAACATATCCCATAACATCATTCGAACTTAGTCGAGCCTTCGAAACACCAAAAACAACGCAACAACACCAAAATCGCATCAAATTCAAGCCTATGAACTTTGAAACTTCCAATTTTCGCCAACTACGCCGAAACCAACCAAAACACCTCCGATTGACCTGAAATTTTGCAGACATATCCAAAATGACACTACGAACCTGCTCCAACCTGCTCCAACCTCCGGAATTCCATTCCGACCCTGATAGCCTATTTTCCACTGCCGACCGAAAATCGCCAAAAACTAACTTTCGCCAATTCAAGCCTAATTCTACACCAGACATCACAAAAATATTCTGAACACACTTCTAAGTCCCAAATCACCTAATGAAGCTATCCGAGCCATAAAATCCGCATTCCGAGGTCGTTTACCAACAAGTCAACTCTCAGTTGACTTTTTTAACTATTAGGCTACCTTGAGAGACTAATTGCCTCAATGCTCACCATGACCACTCTGAACCTGAACCAACCGACCCAACAGGACCGGCCGGGTCGTTACACTGTTGTTACCCCCAGAATTCAGGAGACTTTACATTGGTTCAGGAAGGATTGATCTCTATTGCGCCAACTACTTTATATATTGAGGGAGGAGCTCAAACTCCCACCGCCCATTCTCTAGAGTAGCACACTCATATTGGTCATACTACAGGTATGGTGCCAGTACAACCTGTTATTCCGGTTCAGCTTGAGGTCAGGTCTAGTATGTAGAGCATGCCTAGCCCCAGCGGGTGTAAACACATTACAAATTCTCCTAACTAGAGTAGTTTGAGCTAAATTGGGTTCAGAATGAGATTTTCCTCTAACTTCATTTCCATCTCGAATAGCTTGGATTATTTCAGATTTAGTAAGATAGAGGTCTTCAGCTAGGGTCAGACATTGAGATGTGTTGGTGATGGAATTAAGAGGAGTTTGAATAGGAGGAGGGAAGGAAAATTCGGTATTGTCGAAGTCGTTCTCATTTCGTTCGAACTAGGTTCGAGCAACTACGGATCTGACAAATGATGAATAATCTTCTTTGGACATAGCTAGGGACTTTAAAATGTCAAATTAGACTAGGGTTTTTATATGACAATGAAGATAAATGGAGTAGCCTTTGGGTATCAGAAAATAACTGCAGTGTGGCAGAAAGAGAGAGCATTCATAATTCAGAATCAGTGGTGGCTCGTGGGGTCTGTAAGGTAAAGGCGCAAGCTCGCCCTTTTTCAAATTCAATCATGCATGAGTTATGTGTATCAGGTCATGACATGTTCATTCTTGATCAAAGTTAAGGCATCGAGTGTGTTTCTTCCCTCTTATGTTTGGGCATTAGAAACTTGGTATCAGAATACTAGCTTTAAAAGTGTCTTTGGGTGTCTTGTAGTTGTGTCTAATAGAGTCCTTCTTATAAGTGTATTATTGACCACATCTATTATTGACATTTAAAAAGTTACCTTTTTCTTCAACACTCTTGATCATGCGAGAGAGTTTGATTCTAAGAATGATTTCTAACCCGTGTGTTGTTCTTTTTCACAGAAAATGCCATCAAAGTGCGCAAAGTCCAATGCCGCTCCGAAAGTGGAATGTAATGAAGTTCCTAATGCTTTTGATGCATAAATTAGGGGTCAAGGTCGTCCATCAACTAGGACACCTCCCGTCCCAAATTCTTCAAGGATAGAAGGACCCATGGGAGCTCCTATGCCTGCTCAAGCTCTAACCCAGTGGTTACTTCTGTTGACGATCAATTTTGGACATCCTTTTTCTTAATTAATTTAATATGATTCCTAGTCAATAATAATTTAATAAATATATTTAACCTATTTTTACATAAATATTTAAAATAATTTTTTTATTTTTATTACTAGAAACAACCTCTCTACCTCGTCAGGCAGGGGTAAGATCTGCGTACACACTACCCTCCCTAGACCCCACTTGTGGGATTATACTGGGTATGTTGTTGTTGTTTTGTATTTTTATTACGATAAAAAATCCCACCAAAAGGTCGTGATGGCACCTGACGCGCTTGCTAGGCAAGTCAACAAAATAAAATTTATAATTCTAAAGCAGATTAATCAAATTTTAATAAAATGAACATGATAAGAAATGAAATAATCTCAAGTATGATAACGTAGATAAACTAGCCAAGACAGGGTCTAAACACGACCACAACTGCTAATACCGCCCAAAGATCAGATGCCATAATCATCACATGCATCTAGCTAGAGTATGTAAAATTTGAATACATTGTCTGTTTGAATGAAATAGATAGACATAAGCGATAAGTAGGGAAGGGAACTCCATCTGCGAATTAGTTAAGTAGAACAGCTCACCCGAAGTCTCCAAAAGTCCTCCTACTGACTTGAATGAACGCCACTCACACCAGCCTAACCTGTACAAAATACGTAGAACTGTAGTATGAGTACAAACCATGATACCCGGTAAGTATCAAGTCTAGCCTCGAAGACGTAGTGGTGAGGGGTCGACTTCGACACTCATTAACAGTCAAATAAGTTAATGAGAGAATAATCCAACATGAAACTAGATATGACATAAACAACATGTATCAAATCTAAAGATACAACTCATATGTAATTCACACACGCTTTACAAAAAATAGAAATCAAATAAGATATCAGCATCCCAATTTTGGAATAAAACTTGATACCAGTCGATAATACTCAAATTAGTTCATAGCATGAGTCTAAGAAAATATACATATGCATGCTCAAGATCCTTTTCTCAATATCTCACAACATAAATTCATGTGCCTAACACAAGCACTAAAAAATCACAGGTGCCTACGCTCACAAGGCACAAGGTAACACATGTAATCAAATTAGTTCATAGCATGAGTCTATGAAAATATACATATGTATGCTCAAGATCCTTTTATAAATATCTCACAACATAAATTCATGTGCCTAACACAAGCCCAAAAAATCACAGGTGCCTACGCTCACAAGGCAAAAGGTAACATGGATAATCGCCTGACTCCGGAGAGACGGATTCATAATCCAAGCGCTGATCATTTTATATTTCATGATCATTAAAAAATCAATCATTGCGCATGCAACCTGATCCAACCATAACATCATCAATAAAATAATCAATACTAATATCCGTTCAAGTTCCCGTAGAGCAAAAATCCTCAACTTTCCTTAATAATCATTTTTTCCACTAATGTATATGTCACGACCCAAACCGATGGGCAGCGACGGGCACCCGGTACCTTACTCAACTGAGTACCAACGTAACATATCTTTCATATCATATTATCATAGGTAAATAAGCTGGAAAGGCTGTCATAAGATAAATACAATAAAACATGAGGAAATACTCAACATAGAACGACCCAACATGATATACCGACTTAAACATATGACATACGGGCCTATAAAGCCGACATGATCATTTATATACATCATAACATAGACCGACAAGGCCATACAAGTATCCAAATACATGACATCTGTCTACAAGCCTCTAAGAGTACATAAATGTTATAAATATCGGGACAGGGCCTCACCATACCAATCAATACATGTCTAAATCATACTAACCAAATAGACAACTCCAGAGAAAATGGAGTGCACCAACACCTTCCACTGAGCTGATAACTTACTTAGAGGACTCTCAACCTATCTATCAGGACCTGCGAGCATGAAACGCATCATTCCCAAGCAAAAGGGACTTCAGTACAAATAATGTACCGAGTATGTAAGGAAAGAAAATCAGTAAATAAAATACACGAGAGAAACATGGAGTAAAATACTCAATATGTAAGTCTGAATAGCTCTGTGAACCATTTATATTTATAATGTCATGCATATGCATATAAATGTCATATGATGCATAGGTATATGCGTACATAGCATCATCAAGCCTATGAGGGCATCCCATCATATCATCTCGGCCACTGTGAGCGAAATCATCAACGTACACCAGCTGATCAAGTGGTGGTACTTATATAATGCTATAACCTTTCCCCATATCCCACATACATATAATATATGCGTATATAACGCCATCTGGTCATGGGTAAATGTACATGTATAAATGAATGCAATGCATAATGAAGTAAGTCAATAGGATCTCTCAGAATGTCATAAGATCATTGCGTCTTCGATTAATATCATGAAATAGACTTTATAACCTTATGTTCTGAGACCCATGAAGATATGATAGAATAATAGGATACATGGATAATCAAGAACATAGGAACCCCTAATACTTCAAAGAATAGTGTCATTTATGAAAGTTGTGTGTTCGCTTGTTTCGTTTGTATCATATAGATCATGCCAAAAGGAAACAAGAGATAGCCTTAACATACCTGGTCTTAACCCACTGGCTCAATATCTCAACTCTAATCCACTTCACGATCTATACGATAACAAGAATAATACTATTATCAACCATATGAACAATTCTTTTAATTGCATAACGGAAGATAGCCTATCCTAAAATGAAATGGATAGTATTTACCCTATTCTTATCATTCCCTCAAGCCTTCCATAGGCGAGGTAATACAACACCACAACTAGCAATTCCTATAACAAGTTTTCTAACCCAAACAATGAATCAACGAACGGAAAAATCGGCTACGATTATCAACCACACTTCTCTAATCTTTTCTTTACTTAAAGACACATATCAATGGCTACACCAACTGTATACTCAAGTTACTCCAAAAATTTCATGCCACAATAAAACTTAGAAAATTATCGAATAGCCAATGTAACAACAACGTCAAAATATGGTTTTCCACTATTAATTCCATAATTCTCGTCCCACAATTTGGCCATGACCTAGAAGAATTTAAATATACAAAGGAGAGGAAAATTCTTACCTTATTTTCCATGAAATACTCTTATTCCACCTTCCTTCACATTGAGGAAAGCCCGAATTAACCAACATGCCAAAACGGAACAACAAGATCGGGGTGGTGCACAAAACCCGTATATTGTCTTTGAGAAAGATTACACTTTGCTTTCATTAAATTTTGAGCTCATGTTGATGAAAATCACCTCAAAAAAACGTTCCTTGGTTCTACACCATGTTGAACCTAGCTATTACTTCAATTTCATTCTCAAATCGAGTGAAATAAGAGAAATAGTTGTAACCTTTTTCTATTTACACATGTCGTCCTTAGCTTCTCTCTTGAGAGATTGAGTTTAATAGTGCCACCACTACTTATGGGTGTAGATTATTCACTAATGCTGCTGCCACCATATGACATGCACTACACCAATTATTCAATAATTTACTTTAATTTGTATCCTCTATAATTTCCCATATAGCTAATTATACACATAATTAATTCCTTGATCTCAATTCACTTAAATACTAATATACTTCATATACCTTACTATCATGTTCATGTGGTATAATACTAGTTCATTAATACGGGATATTATGGCTTGGACTATATTTTACCCCAAAATATCAAACTTCGACCAACCTCATTTTCTTCAACTCGTTTACCCTCTCACTTTCACGACTTTACTTATCACTTGTTATAAATAGCATAAATACTTATAAGGTCAAAAATAATCTTGTTCTTGAAGTTATATCAATTACCTTACGACAAATCTAATGTACAAAAGTATGGGATGTAACATCCCTCCCCCTCTTTAGAAACATTCATCCTCGAATGTTGACTGATGTGCTTATCAATTTCGTAACCTATAGCTCCTTCGAATACTTTAATAATGTCCTTGTTATTTAGGCAACTGCTTTGTGAATAAATTCAAAGTCTACGACATTCCCCTCCTTTAGTCCTCTTTCTCATACCACGACCAGTGGTCGGAATTCTTCCAATCTTGTAGCTGTTCCCACCTTCGGTCATGCAGCCTGTACGACTCTATCCTTGTATCTATGCCTATGGTATCTTATCTCCTTTTCCTCCAGCTTTTATCCAATCTCTAGGCCTCACATTGTGAACATATGCATTATTATGACAAGTTGTACAAGTGTTGAAGTTCTTCGCTCGGTACTTTGTCGAAGTTACGACTATTGATATGTCTTGTTTCATAGCCTCAATTATCTATACTTATGGATTTACTACAACTAGGTAGGTCATGCTATAACATATCACTTACTTCAGTTTATTATTACCGATGTTTGCTACCTAACTCCAGGTTACTCTCTCACTACTTATTCTATATGTATAAATCTAAGTCCTTTAATGCTTCCTCATTACTGTTCATCTTAAGAATTATGACTTAATCTAATCTCATAATTTGTGACTTTTTTCCATTCATTGTTGATTCACATTAATATTTATCTATAATCTACCACTGATAACTTGAAACCTCTTACGTAATACATTGTCAGTAGGGCCCACGTCTCATCATGAAATCACTTTTCTTTAGATCATTACTCAATCAAATGCCTAAACGTCATCCTCTTATCTATAACAATTACACCCTTATTCTACTACCAGGAAAACATTCCATCTCTTATAAATGCTCATAGTCTCAGACTCCTCTGAGTTCATTCGTGCTATACTGAGCTTTCTATAACTTACGGAAACCGTCGGCTCTCTTGTTTTTAATCCTTACTCCTATCTACCTAGAACCTTGACAGTCTATCATCTTGCGACCTACACATATCAATTTATACTACTCGCAACCTTCCTTTAACTTGCTAGCACCATAAGTTTCCTTTCGTGCCTTCTCAATTGTCTTTAAATGTAAGTAATTTGTTTTCCTAGTCTTTCTTCCACTTGTTGCATAGCAACTAGGCTTATATTATTGCCCATGAATACTAGAATTTTCTTTAACTCATATGATCTCAAATATCACTTTTTATTTCTTTATTCTTCCCGTTTATTATCCATGATATGTGCCACTTTCTTATGAAGTGCATACAATGTTGTAGTGAGACTGTTTTTACATGACCATTTCTTCTTCAAGTTACTATGCTTAGATTGAAGCCTTCTTCCTTATTTCCTCATCTAGTATTTCATTGTAGTACTTAGGGAGGACCCTCTGACTCTTGTAAAGCTGCGAGCTTATTACATCATATACTCGACAAATTTTTTGATGTTCTTCCTCGCCTATAATTATCCTTAATTACTTACCTCCGTATTTTTGTGCTTGTAGGGTTGCTTCTAAACTGAAACTTTGACTACTTCCCCAGTGACACTTTCTATTATTTCCTTAGCACCTATACGGTACCTTTAACTACCCAACTACTATTTGAATATTTCTCAAGGATCATGATGTCATATCTGCGAAACTGAATTCACTATGTTGGGGTTCACTATGTTTATCTTGCATGATTTGCTGATTTGACTATAATCTCTTGTCTATCCATAACTAGGCTCTTCCTGAATCCACTACAGGCTACTCGTTGGTCCATTCTTATATCTATATTCTACGTAACCCCTCTTGGGTTATGTCCTTTGTCTTAACTTACCTCTCGTGCTGACTCCTTATTTATCAAGTATTCATTCCCACTTATTTATCAATATCATTTGGTGTGGAACCCTTACTGCCTCTCCCTGATGTCATGCTTGCATAATGTTTTGGACCCTCCCCTCTAAGGGGAGACAAGGGAACATAATGGCCCACCATCACAGGAATCTCAAAGCCCCGAGCTCCGTAGTAAGGCACATGTTCGAAAAAGGTGACATGTCGAATCGTATCATATATCTAGGATATGAATAAATGCAATATCATTCCTTTCGCCATTCTACCACATTCTTCCTTTACTATTCCAAAGTTGCCTCTTCAGCTTTGGCATTTTTCCCACATCTTCATGGACTCTTACCCGCCTAGCGGTAACCCTTTATGTACCAGGGATAACTGAATTTCTTACGCATGAGAGTGACACCTAGTGTAAGTGGCACACTTAGTCCCTTAAGCTTAACTTTTCTAACAATGCTCGCTTTAGGGAAGCCTCTTCCTGAATGACCTTTAAAGGTTATTCTTCTATTGTCCATACTATTATCGCCAAAACGTGATCTCTGAAATTCTCATGATGCCGACTATTATCAAATCATTCGGTCCCTAATTCATGTTCAGTTTATCTTGTTCTCCAGCCCATACTGATTTCTATTACTCCGGGGTCTAGCTTTTCCTTCTGTTAATCACGTTGGAATCTCTAACTTATTTCTCGAAATGAGGATATGACTTTATGGCTTATACTCTTTTATTGTTTCAAGGCATGTCTACTCTTGTCTTTCCTTCACTAGACTATATGCTCTGTCATCATTTCATATTTTGATTTACCTTTATCACCCATATATCACAACTTACTCATAATACTTCATTTACTCTCTTCTTATTCTCCTGCTAATATTTCTGTCTTTCACTTTGTTTTGAAAACTTCAACAAAATGTTCTTTCACTTTTAACTCCCCTTGATCATCTCACTAGCTCTTCTGGATGCCTAACATTCTCTCTGTTCTGGGGAAGCGATCCATAAGAAGGTAAATATTTATGCCTTCTAGGATTTCCACTGCCTATTTTCTGAATTTTCTGAATATTCTAGTATTCATATCCGAATGTACTATTCTAGAGTGCACCACCTGGTATCTCACAAGGAGATCTATTACCACGTGTGAACTATCCTTTGGAAATGTCAGGTAACACTAACAATCCATTCACCATTTTGGGTTACTCTAACCCCCACTGGATCTTTATATCCCATCCCTCTCTTAAACAATATATGTTAGCTCCAATAGGGCATAACTAAAATGAGTGTGACCAATTGTACATACCTCTGTTACTGTTGAAGGTAACTTAAAATGATTATATTTCTCTGTCATAATTATAAATACTGATAATCTTCACTAACTAGGTACCTCATACCCTTCTTCACCTTGCTTCTTTTACTTGTTGAAACTTGTATCTACCTTCAGATTCTTTTATTGTTTTTTACCGTATGGCTGGATAGATATTTATGCCTTAGGGCTCCTTATCAAGAATCTTACATATCTTAGTACACACATGATCTGCTGAAGACCTCATATTTACTCATCATAAGCATGATGCAAAATTGAGTTCCTCTGACTCAACTCTTCCACAACTACATCTCTTACCAACTGTCTTTCTGGATGTAGGTATCGTTGTATTACAATTAAAATAGAATTTAGGAGTTTGAATTCTTACAATTGAGCTTTACCACATGGTCTAGAGTAAGAAGAAAGAGTGACAGTCTTAAATGCCCTATAGTCTCCTACTTATAAGTGTGGTGCACAAGACACCCATAAACAAGACTTTACCAGACACGGCTTGTAACTCCCTTATGACAAAATTACTCTAATACCACTTTTGTCACGACCCAAATCGATGGACCACGATGGGAACCTGATACGTTACTCAACCGAGTACCAACATAACATATCTTTCATATCATACTATCATAGGTACATAAGCCGAAAAGGATGTCATGAGATAACTAGAATAAAATATGAGGAAATACTCGACATAGAGCGACCCAACATGATATACTGACTAAAACATATGACATACGGGCCTATTAGGCTGACATGATCATTTGTATACTCATAAAATAGGCTGAAAAGGCTATACAAGTATCCATATACATGACATCTATCTACAAGCCTCTAAGAGTACATAAATTTCATAAAGGTCGGGACAAGGCCTCACCATACCAATCAATACATGTCTAAATCATACTGACCAAATAGGCGACTCCGGAGCAAATGGAGTGCACCAACACCTTCCGCTAAGTTGATAGCCTACTTAGAGGGCTCTCAATGTCACGACCCAAAATCCCTAAGGTCGTGATGGCGCCGGACATCATTGTCAGGAAAGCCAAATCATTATTTAATCGAAATAAACTTCCAGTTTTAAACATTTATGAAAAACATTTCCCTTCACTTTATTACATGTTGGCTAAATAAAATATGTCTAGTAAAATAATGTTTTGAATATTCCATTTTAGCAAACATATCCCAACACATCCCAGAACCCGGTGTCACAAGTACATGAGCCATTTCTAAGAATTTATACAATCATCACTAAGCCTGTCCGAAATACAAATTGGACGAGGAAATTTAAAATGAAAACAAATACAGAACGAGGGAGACTCTATCAGCTGCGAATCGCCTCCGGATGATGCAGCTCGCCTAAGTCCCCGAATCATCCACATTGCTATGAAAGTAACTGTGCAATAAAAATGCACAGCAAGTGTAGCATGAGTACAAAAACAACGTGTACTCAGTAAGTCGCCTGCCTAACCTCAGAGAGGTAGTGACGAGGGGTCAAATTAGACACTTGCTAAAGGGTCATTTAGGATATTTAAGTGCGAAATTAAGCATGATTATCGTAGACAATTTTTTAAAAACAAGAATAAATATTATCAACTCCGTTCACGTTTAACACTTTATATCTTCGTCATATTAATAGCAATTAATCAACATGGGTGATTTAATCAAATAACAATTAATCGACGGGAAGGAACAACTTCTTCCAAAAATCTTTTTAATAACTTTAAGTCTCTGTCATTTCAATTGACAACTTAATATTTCAGGCCAGTAATCAGGCAAAAATCATATCAACTACACAGTAAATATCATGCGTAAGCAATACCGAGGGTCGAACGGCGCAGACCAATAATAATAAACTGTGCACTGTCGAGGGTCGAACGGCTCAAACCATAGATGCATCTATCTGCCCCGCTCGCGAATCGATCATGTGACGCCGTTATACATAGAAATAATAAGGCTAGCCTGCTCGTGAATCATACCTGCGACTCAGCTGCTCATATGAATACACACAAATACAGGGTCATCCTGCTCGCGAATCATATATGCGACTCAGGCACCGGAAGTTACACATGTCCACACAATAAGTCCCCATTTTATCAAGAAAGCAGTTTTCTAAGGAAAGTTGTAAAATTCTTCTTAAAGGGACATGAAATATAGCTCTTAAATCTTTGTTTTTAAACTCATTTGCTAAGTTTAATGATATTCCATAATATAACTCTACCAGGTATACAATTATCCACGGAGGAATCAATCCTCTTTCTAGATGATTAAAAAAATGAACTCTAGTCTTCTTTTAGAAATTCATTTACGATTTCGATTATATTAGCAGTTTAATATTACAGGCAGGATCACAGGTACAACACATAAGGCATGCTAGTGGGTCCTAGACTACCAGGACAAGGCATAATAGTAGCTACGCACGGAATCTCGTCACCTCGTGCGTACGTAGCCTCTGAAGATAATAGCATATACTTAATTAGTTCACCTAGGGGGACAATTCCCCCTCACAAAGTTAGAAATGAGACTTACCTCGCTCCGAAATTCCATAACCGGCTTCCAAGCCCTTCCGACGACTCCAACGGATGCACAACGCCCCAAATCTGCCCAATTCACGGCAAACCAATGAAAATATACTCTAATATTTGCAACAATTTCAAATTATATAATTTCCCAACCCCGCTTAGTGAAATGACCAAAATGTCCTCGGGCCCACGTGCCCGAAATTCGAAGTTTCTCGAAGATAAATCCTACCCATATCTTTACTAGTTCAAATATACAATTTGCACTAAATTCCATGCTCAAATTCGTGGCTAAAAATCCAAATTATCATTTTCTAGGTTTCTTCAATATCTTCCAAATTTTCCCAAAGTTTTCATGTTTAATCCATGCATATAACTTGTATAAATCTTAAAAACGGGAGGAATTTACTTACCTTGTAAAGCATTATGAAAATCCTCCTTTGAAACCTCCCAAAATCGCCATGCCAAGATGAAAAATAGAAGAAATGAGCCAAGAACCCGTTTAAAATGATACACTGCCCAAGCATCCTTCTGTGCGATCGCACAAGCACAATCCCAAAGGCCTCCCAGAACATCCTGTGCGTTCGCATTAACTCTCCCGCGTTAGCACATGCCAAGTCCTAGATGCCCCAAACGCACCCTTGTGCGATCGCACCACAAACCCTACGGTCGCACATGGAAATTCCCTACAGCCTCATTTTCTCCTTCTGTGTGATCGCACAGCTACCACTGCAATCGCACAAGGCAAAATACCAGGCCCTCAAATTTCCTTCATTGCGATCGCACACAAGGGACGGCGATCGCATAGCACACCAGATACATTAGAAGACAGCAGCAGCAAAACAGAGAAAAATTGTTCGAAACCACCCCGAAACACATTTGAGGCCCCCGGGACCCCGTCCAACCACACGATTCTGTCCCATAACCTCACAGGGACTTAATAGAGCCTTGAAATAACCTGAAACAACATCAAAATCACTAATCGCAGTCCGATTCAAGCTTAATGAACTTAGAACTTTCAAACTTCCACATTCAATGCCGAAACCAATCAAATCACGTCCGATTGACCTCAAATTTTGCACGCAAGTCATATTTGACATTACTGACCTGATACAACTTTCGGAATCGCATTCCGAACCCGATATCAAAATTTTCACTTCGGGTCAGATTTCTCAAAAACCTTCAAATTTCTATCTTTAGCCAATTGACTCCAAAATGACCTACGGACATCCAAATTCACTTCCGATCGCGCTGCCAACTCCAGAATCACCCTACGAAGCTATTCCCAGATTCAACATCACTGAAATGTGCTTCAAGCCAAACTTAGGAAATCCCTTCAAAAATGCTGACTTCCACAATATACGCCGAACGCTCCTGGGTTATCCAAAACCCGATCCGGACATACGCCCAAGTCCGAAATCATCATACGAACCTGCTGGAACCTTCAAATCCCGATTCGGAGGTCATTTGCTCAAAATTACAATCTTAGTTGATTCTTCCAACTTAAGGCTTCTAAAATGAGATTTTTCTTTCCAAATTAACTCTAAACTTCCCGAAATTCAATTCCGACCACACCTACAAGTCATAATACCTGAAATGGAGCTGCTCATGACTTCAAACCGCTGAACGACGTGCTAGAGCTCAAAACAACCGATCGGGTCGTTACACTCAACATGTCTATCAAGACCTGTGGGCATGTAACAAAAAATTCCCAAGCAAAAGGGACATCAGTACAAATAATATACCGAGTATGTAAGGAATGAAAATCAGTAAATAAAAAACATGAGAGAAACATGGAGTAAAAGACTCAATATGTAAGTCTGAATAGTTCTGTGAGTCATTTAGTATTTATAATTTCATGTAGATACATATAAATGTCATATGATGCATAGGTATATGTGTACATAATATCATCAATCCTCTGAGGGCATCCCATTATATCATCTCGACCACTGTGGGCGAAATCATCAATGTATACCAGCTGATCAGGTGGTGGTGCGTATATAACATCATAACCTTTTCCCATATCCCATATACATATAATATACGCGTATATGACGCCACCTAGTCATGAGTCAATGTACATGTATAAATGAATGCAATGCATAATGAAATAAGTTAATAGGATCTCTCAGAATATCATAATATCATTATGTCTTTGATTAATATCATGAAATAAACTTTATCAACTTACATATTTTCTGAGACCCATGAACAGATGATAGAATAATAGGACACATGGGGAATCAAGAACATAGGAACCCCTAATACTTCTAAGAATAGTGTCATTTATGAAAGTTGTGTGTTCGCTCGTTTCGTTTGTATTATATGGATCAATGCCAAAAGGAAATAAGATATATTCTTAACATACCTGGTCTTAACCCACTGGCTCAAGATCTCAACTCGAATCCACTTCACGATCTATGCAATAACAAGAATAATACTATTATCAATCATATGGACAATTCTCTTAATCGCATAACGGAAAATATCCTATCCTACAATGAAATGGATAGTATTTCCCCTGTTCTTATCATTCACTCAAGCCTTCCATAGCAAGGTAATATAACAACAAAACTAGCAATTCCTATAACAAGTTTTACAACCCAAATAATGATACAACAAGCGGAAAGATCGGCTACGATTATCAACCACACTTCTCTAATCTTTTCTTTCCTTCAAGACACATATCAATGGCTATACCAACTGTATACTCAAGTTACTCCAACAGTCTTCCTCCACAATAAAACTTAGAAAATTACCGAATCACCAATACAACAACAACATCAAAATATAATTTTCTACTATTAATTCTATAATTCTCATCCCACAATTTAGCCATGACCTAGACGAATTTAAATATACCAAGGAGAGGAAAATTCTTACCTTATTTTCCATGAAATACTCTTATTCCACCTTACTTCACATCAAAGAAATCCCGGATTAACCAACCAACGCGCCAAAATGGAACAACGAGATCTAGGTGGTGCGCAAAACCCATATATTGTCTTTGAGAAATATCACACTTTGCTTTCATGAAATTTTTACCTCATGTTTCTGAAAATCACCTAAAAAAAAGTTCCTTTCTGCTACACCACGTTGAACCTAGATATTTCTTAATTTTCATTCTCAAATCAAGTGAAATAAAAGACATAATTGTAAACTTTTTCTATTTACACATGCCTTCCTTAGCTTCTCTATTGAGACGTTGAGTTTAATAGTGCCACCAACGCAAAATCATATATTGTCTTTGAGAAAGATTACACTTTGCTTTCATGAAATTTTGACCTCATGTTGCTGAAAATTACCTCAAAAAAAAGTTCCTTGCTGCTACACCATGTTGAACCTACCTATTTCTTAAATTTCATTCTCAAATCAAGTGAAATAAGAGACATAATTGTAACCTTTTTCTATTTATGCATGTCCTCTTTAGATTCTCTATTGAGACGTTGAGTTTAATAGTTCCACCACCACTTATTGGTGTAGATTAGTCACTAATGTTGTTGCCACCATGTGACATGTGGAATGTTATCCATTACACCAATTATTCAATAATTCACTTTAATTGTCTTCCACTATAATTTTCCATTTAGCCAATTATACACACAATTAATTCCTTGATCTCAATTCACTTAAATACTAATGTAATTCACATATCTTACTATCATGGTCATGTGGTATATCACTAGTCTATAAATATGGGGTATTATGGCTTGGACTGTATTTTATTCCAAAATATCAAACTTCGACCAACCTCATTTTCTTCAACTCGTTACCCTCTCACTTTGATGACTTTACTTATAACTTGTTATAAATAGCATAAACACTTATAAGCTCAAAAATAATCTTGTTCTTGAACTTATGTTAATTATTTTACGATAAATCCAGCGTACAAAAGTATGAGATATAACATTATATGTGTAAGAAACGATATAATAAAAGGACACAAAACATGATATATGAACGCATATAGAAGCTCAAATGTCTAAGTGATGACTATGGCAAACCATGTAACTCAATTTATCACAACGACTCAATAAGTTATTTGACATGTTCTAGCTTAATCACATTATTATCATGAGTTAATTAGGCCAAAGAAACTAGATAAATTATGGAGCAAATAAGGCAAGTATATGACTATGAATTTATAATAAAACTCGACATGACAAAGTAACTCTCATGTCATAGCCAAGGCAAGCCACACACAGAGAAGTGCTCACCTATGCACACTGGACCACTCTTATGCAAGGCCAACACTACCTACACAACCCCCCTATTGCGCTTGCGCAAGTCCTTATGGGATTATGCGACATGCATAGACCATTCCAGAAGCTTAACCAATATGTCCAAGAGGAAGGGCCAGGCGATGCATAGTTAGGTAGGTGGACAACCTTCCTACACACGACTTTCAGATCTTTTAAGAAGAGCATCGTCGGGGAAAGAGAAGATAGATAGATAAAAAGTACACCCCAAAGTAAGAATTTGTGTTTCTTTTGTAGGTGATAACATCATTCTGTACTAGACCTAACCTATTTATGGATCAAAATCCATAAGATTTCACTCAATTTTAAGAATCTCTACAAGGATCCCAAGCTAGGGTTTTGAGACCAAAGTAATATTTCTATCATGTGTCCAAATGAAAGTATGAGATGGATATTTAGGATGTATAATAAGTTAAGAATAGTTATTTGAATGAGATAGGATACAAGTTCTTGATGGTTATTATGAACTAGGGTTTGTGATGAATAATAAATAGGTAGAGACAAATTCTAAAGTTAGGTGATATATGTCTAGTTCCTATTATATTGTGTTGATTAAATTATTACTAAGTCGATTGGAGCACAAGGAGGTAAGATAAATTTGGGGATCTCAAGTTTTGTTGAGTTCAACCCTCTATAAAATATTTCTCCAATATTACATGTCTTCTAAATGTCGCTATAAGACAAAATAAATTTCAAATTCTTAGTGTATAATTGTCCGTGACAAGTAACTATACACTATCCACATCTGCACTTAGATGTTATAGTTTCAAGTGCTTTGTTTCACATGACAAAATTATTATAAATTCTTCAAGTTTTTAAACAAAAATTAATATGATGATAAAGTTTTCCAGAGAACATGGATGTGATTCCATAGTTTTCAAATGAAAAGGTAAATGAATATACAAATATTAAAAGAAGGATATGTTGGCTATTGAGCCTATGTTAAAGACTATGATTAAGGGCTAAAGGTGCCAAATAAAATAAAATAATTTGAGAGTCTCATAAATAACTGAGAAGGTATTTGCCAAAGGTACCAAATACCTGGAGTTGCAGGTGTCGGTGTAGTACTGTGGTCGCATCATTGGTTTGGATAATTAGATAGTATCCCTAGGTTGGGATTAATGAAGTACTGACTAATAAATGTCGAACCACATGACACTGTGATGAGATGGCTTAACCGATTGGTCTGAGATCGGATTCCAAACCATACACATGGTGGTTTAATAAATATGTGAGTGACTAATGCACCTCCCACTAAAGGCTATAGTTTTATTTAAAGCTCAACTTTATAATATTTTATTAAATGAAATTGATAGTGTTATGAATTAAATAATACTTCTTCATGTTTATTGTTAAATGTTCTGTCCCATTTTATGTGAGGGGGTTGAAGATGCATATGAGTACTTCTTGGTTTGTATTCACATCCCTGCGCTGGGATACTACATCTCTTTTGTTGATGCAAGTACTTTGGATGACATGGAACCTCTCTAGGTAGATCCTCATCTCCTAGTCTTTTGGTAAGCCTCATTTCATGTTCAGGGTACTCTTGTGATGATACAAACATTTATATTATTTTTTAAGTATGGTAGGTGGCTCTTTTCATCGGCATTTCATTTATTTATATTGTCATACAAGATTCATAGATATAATGGGGTCGTTTTTGTCATTATTATTGAGGTCTCAAATGGCATGTATGAAAAACTATTCAATATTTTATTGTTTTACAAGTTTATGAAAGGAAATCACTTTAGAAAAGTTTATTTTTTCTAAATCATGCATGAGTTATGTGTATCAAGTCATGACAGGTTCGTTCTCTTGATCAAAGTTATGGAATCGAGTGTTACGTCTGCCCTCCTATGTTTGGGAATTTACAAACTTGGTATCGGAATACTAGCATTAAAAATGTCTTTGGATGTCTTGGAGTTATGTCTAATAGAGTCCTTCTTATAAGTGTATTATCGAGAACATTTATAACTTGCATTTACGAAGTTACTCTTTTCTTCAATACTCTTGATCGTGTGAGAGAGTTTTACTCTAAGAATGACTACTAATCCGTGTGTTGTTCCTTTTCACAGAAAATGCCATGAAAGTGCGCTAAAAGTCCAATGCAGCTCTGAAAGTGGAATGTAATGAAGTTCTTAATGATTCGGATGTAAGAATTAGGGGCCGAGATCGTCCCTCAACTAGGACACATCCCGTCCCAAATTATCGAAGGTTAGAAGGATCCATGGGAGCTCCTATGCTTACTGAAGCTCTACCCCAGTGGTTACGCCTATTGACGATCAATTTTAGCCATCATTTTTTTCAATTAATTTATTATGCTTCCTAGTCAATAATAATTTAATAAATATATTTAACCTATTACCTAGTCTTAGATACTAGGTGCTGTTACGAAATCCTACGGAGGGAAATTTAGGGTCGTGACAAGTTGGTTTCAAAGCTCTAGGTTCATAGGTGTTATGGGTCACAAGAAGATTTAATAGAGTCTCGCAGATTGGTAAAGAGATGTCTGTACTTATCTTTGAGAGACTATGTAACTGTTAGGAAAAGCTTCACTTCTTTGATTCCTTGTCGTGCAAAATTGTTGACTTCACGATTCTGAACATCTGTATTTCTATTCTCTAACAGATGGTGAGGACACGTATAGCTGGATCAAATGACCAGACACCTGCACCCCCTACTAGAGTCGCGAGAGGCCGGGGCTGGGGTAGAGGCCGAGGACGTCCACGTGGTGCAAATAGAGCACCCGCACGAGCTGCTACGTAGGAGCCACCAGTAGATCCAGTTAGAGAGCAGGCACTTGAGACACCTGTTACTGCACCACCTCTCCAGGAGACTCTCACCTAGCTTCTGAGCATGTTCGGCACTTTGGGTCAGGCACGGTTGATACCACTTGCTCTTGCCACATCTCAGGCCGGGGGAAGAGCACAGATTCTCGCCGCCCTTACCCCAGAGCAGCGTGTTCAGTTTGATCAGGTTCTAAAGGTCATACAAGTACAGGCGGTAACCCCAGTTAAGCCTGAGGTTAGGGAAACAATTTCTAAGGAGGAGCAGTTGAGGCTCGATAGGTACAAAAAGTACCACCCTCCTACTTTCAGTGGCTTGGTGTCAGAAGATGCCTAGGTTTTTCTTGAGGAGTGCCACCATATCCTCCGTAATATGAGTATTGCAGAGTCTAGTGAGGGTTGTTTTCACTACGTTCTAGCTTAAAGGAGCGGCTTATCGGTGGTGGCGAGCATATGAGTTGGGTAGTCCAACCGAGGAAGCTTCACTCACTTGGACTCATTTCTCTGACATGTTCTTGAGGAAGTATGTTTCCCAGAGTCTCAGAGATGCATGACACACATAATTTGAGTAGTTGTGCTAGGGTTCTATGACCTTGTCAGAGTATGTGGTTCGGTTCAGTGATTTGGCTAGGCATGCATTAGCCTTTTTTGCTACTGTTAGAGATCGGGTCCATCTATTTATCGAGGGTCTCAAACCCAGTATCAGATTTAGTATAGCCCGGGAGTTGGAGATAGACGTCGCATACCAGCAGGTAGTGGGGATTACTAGGAGATAAGAGGGTATACTGACTAGGGAGAGAGATGAGAGAGAGTCCAAGAGGTCTCGAGAGTCAGGCACATATAGTGTTACTCGTGCCCCAACTGTAGCTCGTCATGGTAGGGTCTAAGTGAGTCACCTTGTTCATTCACCACTTCCAGCTTCCAGCAGTATTCTGGCCACTTCTAGGCCTCAACCTCCCTATTATGCATCGCCATTGTTTAGTGCACCTCTTGCACGTAGTGCTTTCAGCTAAGGGTGTCTAACGGGCGGGCCGGGCCGGGCCGGTTACGTTTTTTATCTAACTGGACGGGTTGCGGTTACGGGTTCTTACCGGTTAATTGTTAACGGGTTTAACGGGTT